>CAJQZJ010000289.1:66846-125367 GCA_907164525.1 Lophiomys imhausi
TTCCCGAAGTTTTAGACACAGGAGCGCTCCGTGTTTCCGATGTCCTGAACACAGGAGCGCCCCCTTGTTCCCGATATTCTCTACATGGGAGTGCCCTGTGTTTCCGATGTCCTGGACACAGGAGTGCACCGTGTTCCTGATGTTCTGGACACAGGAGCACCCACATATTTCCGATGTTCTGGATACAGGAGCGCTCCGTGTTTCCGATGTTCTGGACACAGGAGCGCCCCCGTCTTTCCGATGTTTTAAACACAGGAGCGCCCCCGTGTTTCCGATGTTCTGGACACAGGAGTACCCACGTATTTCCGATGTTCTGGACACAGGAGTGCCCCGTGTTTCCGATGTTTTAGACACAGGAGCGCCCTCGTGTTTCCGATTTCCTGAACCCGGGAGCGCCCTGTGTTTCCGATATTCTCTACACGGGAGTGTCCCGTGTTTCCGATGTCCTGGACACAGGAGCGCCCCCTTGTTCCCGATGTTCTGGACACAGGAGCGCTCCGTGTTTCCGATGTTTTAGACACAGGAGCGCCCCGTGTTTCCGATATTCTCTACATGGGAACGCCCCGTGTTTCCGATGTCCTGGACACAGGAGCGCCCCCTTGTTCCCGATGTTCTGGACACAGAAATGACCCGTGTTTCCAATGTCCTGGACATAGGAGCGCACCGTGTTTCCAATGTTTTAGACACAGGAGCGCCCCATGTTTCCGATGATCTGGACACAGGAGCACCCACGTATTTCCGACGTTCTAGACACAGGAGTGCCTCGTGTTTCCGATGTTCTGGACACAGGAGTGGCCCGTGTTTCCGATATTCTGTACACAGGAGCTCTCCGTGTTTTCGTTGTTTTAGACACAGGAGCACTCCGTGTTTTCTATGTTGTAGACACAGGAGCGCCCCTGTGTTTCCAATGCCCTGGACACAGGAGCGCACCATGTTCCCGATGTTTTGTACACAGGAGCGCTCCGTGTTTCCGATGTTCTGGACACAGGAGCGCTCCGTGTTTCCGATGTTCTGGACACAGGAGCGCCCCGTGTTTCCAATATTCTGGACACAGGAGCACCCTTGTATTTCCGATGTTCTGGACACAGGAGCGCACCATGTTCCCGATGTTTTGTACACAGGAGCGCCCTGTGTTTCCGATGTTCTGGACACAGGCGCGCTCCCGTCTTTCCGATGTTTTACACAGGAGCGCCATTGTGTTTCCGATGTCCTGGACACAGGAGCGCACCGTGTTCCCAATGTTCTGGACACATAGCGCCCCCTGGTTCCCGATGTTCCGGACACAGGAGTGCCCCGTGTTTACGATGTTCTGGAAACAGGAGCGCTTCGTGTTTCCGATGTCCTGGACACAAGAGCTCCTCGTGTTTCCGATATTCTCTACACGGGAGCACCCCGTATTTCTGATGTCCTGGACACAGGAACGCACTGTGTTCCTCATGTTCTGGACACAGGAGCGCCCCCTTGTTCCCGATGTTCTGGACACAGGAGCGCACCGTGTTTCCGATGTTTTAGACACAGGAGCGCCCCCGTGTTTCCGATGTTCTGGACACAGGAACGCCCCTGTGTTTCCAATGTTCTGGACACAGGAAGGCCCCGTGTTTCCGATGTTTTGGACACAGGAACGCATCCATGTTTCCGATGTTCTGTACACCAGAGCGTCCTTTGTTCCCGATGTTCTGCACACAGGAACGCCCCCGTGTTTCCGATGTTTTAGACACAGGAGCGCCCCCGTGTTCCCGATGTTCTGGACATAGGAGCGCCCCCTGTTTCCGATGATTTAGACACAGGAAGGCCCCGTGTTTCCCATGTTCTGGACACAGGAACGCATCCATGTTTCCGATGTTCTGTACACCAGAGCGTCCCTTGTTCCCGATGTTCTGCACACAGGAACGCCCCCGTGTTTCCGATGTTCTGGACACAGGAACGCCCCCGTGTTTCCGATGTTCTGGACACAGGAGCACCCATGTATTTCCGATGTTCTGGACACAGGAGTGCCCCGTGGTTCCGATGTTCTGGACACAGGAGCGCTCCGTGTTTCCGATGTTTTAGACACAGGCGCACCCCTTTGTTTCCGATGTCCTGGACACAGGAGCGCCCTGTGTTTCCGATATTCTCTACATGGGAGTGCCGGAGCACCCTGTGTTTCCGATATTCTCTACACGGGAGTGCCCCGTGTTTCCGATGTCCTGGACACAGGAGCGCACCGTGTTTCCGATGTCCTGGACACAGGAGCGCACCATGTTCCCAATGTTGTGGACACATAGCGCCCCCTGGTTCCCGATGTTCCGGACACAGGAGTGCCCGTGTTTACGATGTTCTGGAAACAGGAGCGCTCCATGTTTCCGATGTCCTGGACACAAGAGCTCCTCGTGTTTCCGATATTCTCTACACGGGAGCGCCCCGTGTTTCTGATGTCCTGGACACAGGACGCCCCGTGTTTCCGATATTCTCTACACGGGAGTGTCCCGTGTTTATGATGTCCTGGACACAGGAACGCACCGTGTTCCCCATGTTCTGGAAACAGGAGCGCCCCCTTGTTCCCGATGTTCTGGACACAGGAGCGCACCGTGTTTCCGATGTTTTAGACACAGGAGCGCCCCCCGTGTTTCCGATGTTCTGGACACAGGGGCGCTCCATGTTTCCGATGTTTTAGACACAAGAGCGCCCCCGTGTTTTCGATGTTCTGGACACAGGAGTGCCCCGTGTTTCTGATGTCCTGGACACAGGAGTGCCCATGTTTCCGATATTCTCTACACGGGAGTGCCCCGTGTTTCCGATATTCTCTACACGGGAGTGCCCCGTGTTTCCGATGTCCTGGACACAGGAGCACACTGTGTTCCCGATGTTCTGAACACAGGAGCGCCCCCTTGTTCCCGATGTTCTGGACACAGGAGTACCCCGTGTTTCCGATGTCCTGGACACAGGAGCGCCCCCTTTTTCCCGATGTTATGGACACAGGAACGCCCCTGTGTTTCCGATGTTCTGGACACAGGAAGGCCCCGTGTTTCCGATGTTCTGGACACAGGAACGCATCCATGTTTCTGATGTTCTGTACACCAGAGCGTCCTTTGTTCCCGATGTTCTGCACACAGGAACGCCCCCGTGTTTCCGATGTTTTAGACACAGGAGCGCCCCCGTGTTCCCGATGTTCTGGACATAGGAGCGCCCCCTGTTTCCGATGATTTAGACACAGGAAGGCCCCGTGTTTCCCATGTTCTGGACACAGGAACGCATCCATGTTTCCGATGTTCTATACACCAGAGCGTCCCTTGTTCCCGATGTTCTGCACACAGGAACGCCCCCGTGTTTCCGATGTTCTGGACACAGGAGTGCCCCGTGTTTCCGATGTTCTGGACACAGGAGCGCCCCGTGTTTCCGATGTTCTGGACATAGGAGCGCTCCGTGTTTCCGATGTTTTAGACACAGGCGCACCCCTGTGTTTCCGATGTCCTGGACACAGGAGCGCACCGTGTTTCCGATGTTCTGGACACAGGAGTACCCCGTGTTTCCGATGTCCTGGACACAGGAGCGCCCGTGTTTCCGATATTCTCTACAAGGGAGCGCCCCGTGTTTCTGATGTCCTGGACATAGGAGCGCACCGTGTTTCCAATGTTTTAGACACAGGAGCACCCCATGTTTCCGATGATCTGAACACAGGAGCACCCACGTATTTCCGATGTTCTGGACACAGGAGCACCCACGTTTTTCCGACGTTTTAGACACAGGAGTGCCCTGTGTTTCCGATGTTCTGGACACAGGAGTGGCCCGTGTTTCCGATATTCTGTACACAGGAGCGCTCCGTGTTTTCGTTGTTTTAGACACAGGAGCGCTCAATGTTTTCGATGTTGTACACACAGGAGCGCCCCCATGTTTCCGATGCCCTGGACACAGGAGCGCACCGTGTTCCCGATGTTTTATACACAGGAGCGCTCCGTGTTTCCGATGTCCTGGACACAAGAGCGCCCCCTTGTTCCCGATATTCTCTACACGGGAGTGCCCCGTGTTCCTGATGTTCTGGACACAGGAGCACCCACGTATTTCCGAAGTTCTGGACACAGGAGTGCCCCGTGTTTCCGATATTCTGGACACAGGAGTGCCCCGTATTTCCGATGTTTTAGACACAGGAGTGCCCTGTGTTTCCGAGTTCTGGACACAGGAGCGCCCCCCCCCCCCCCGTCTTTCCGATGTTTTAAACACAGGAGCGCCCCCGTCTTTCCGATGTTCTGGACACAGGAGTGCCCAGTGTTTCCGATGTTCTGTACACAGGAGCGCTCCGTGTTTTCGATGTTTTAGACACAGGAGCGCTCCTTGTTTCCAATGGTGTAGACACAGGAGTGCCCCCCGTGTTTCCGATGTTCTGGACACAGGAGTGCCCCGTGGTTCCGATGTTCTGGACACAGGAGCGCTCCGTGTTTCCGATGTTTTAGACACAGGAGCGCCCCCATGTTTCCGATGTCCTGGACACAGGAATGTGCTGTGTTTCCGATATTCTCTACACGGGAGTGCCCCGAGTTCCCGATGTCCTGGACACAGGAGTGCCCTGTGTTTCCGATATTCTCTACACGGGAGTGCCTCGTGTTTCCGATGTCCTGGACACAGGAGTGCACTGTGTTCTCATGTTCTGGACACAGGAGCGCCTCCTTGTTCCCGATGTTCTGGACACAGGAGCGCCCTGTGTTTCCGATATTCTCTACACGGGAGTACCCCTTGTTTCCGATGTCCTGGACACAGGAGCGCCCCCTTGTTCCCGATGTTCTGGACACAGGAACGCCCCTCTGTTTCCGATGTTCTGGACACAGGAAGGCCCCGTGTTTCCAATGTTCTGCACACAGGAACGCATCCATGTTTCCGATGTTCTGTACACCAAAGCGTCCTTTGTTCCCGATGTTCTGCACACAGGAACGCCCCGTGTTTCCAATGTTTTAGACACAGGAGCGCCCCCGTGTTCCCGATGTTCTGGACATAGGAGCGCCCCGTGTTTCCGATTTTCTGGACATAGGAGCGCCCCGTGTTTCCGATGATTTAGACACAGGAAGGCCCCATGTTTCTGATGTTCTGGACACAGGAACACATCCATGTTTCCGATGTTCTATACACCAGAGCGTCCCTTGTTCCCTATGTTCTGCACACAGGAATGCCCCCATGTTTCCGATGTTTTAGACACAGGAGTGCCCCCGTGTTCCCGATGTTTTGGACATAGCGCCCCGTGTTTCCGATTTTCTGGACATAGGAGCGCCCCGTGTTTCTGATGATTTAGACACAGGAAGACCCCGTGTTTCCGATGTTCTGGACACAGGAACAGCCCTGATGCTTCCTTGCCTCCTCTGAAGTCTCCCAGAACAAGCTTCACATAGGCCTGCTTTACTTTTCTCTGGGCAATCTTTTACCTTTCATCATACTGCTTCAAAAATGAATCTTAAAATGGAAGGTCTTTTTATTCCTGAATACTTGAATTTAATAAATTCTTTGATTATGGCCTTTTGTGGAACACCTGATACCACAAACACTATGAGTGCCTAGACTCGTCGTTGGCCAGACCCAATAATGGCTCAAATATCTCTCTCATTCTAGTCACAAAATGGGCAGAAAATCTAATCCCCTCAGCACATGATATATCCTAAACACGGTACTAAGCATCTTCACCTATGCCATTTGATTGAGTTTCCAAAATAACTCTATAGTGGGCAGATGGTATCTAGCACATAGTAGATGCTTATCAAGCATGTTCTGAACAAGTGAAGAAGTCATAACATCCATTCTCCACATTAGAAAAGTCATAGATTAACAAGGTAGGTAGCACACTTGTGATCTCAGCACTTAAGAAGTTGAAGGAGGAAGAGCAGTTCATGCCACAGTGAGCTTAAAAGATAGCCTGGGCTATGTGAGATCCTGGAGATTCTCCTGAATGGTTTGGGGAAGTGGTGGGAAGGTGTCCACGTGGTATGGTGGAGGGAAGGGAGAAAAAGAAGAAGGGGAGAAAGATCATACACAAAAGGAATCTTGTCAGTTCCGGGCTTGTTTTTTCCTTGTCCACGCCCTCTCCCTCTGTACCACTTGCCTTCAGAGCAGTAAAATCTAAATCAGTTGAAGTCAGCTCACATGTGTCATCAGATGGCAGCCTCAGGGCTTTCTAAGTAGTCACAAGCAACCCTGACTAAACCCCTCAGATAACTAAGGCCCTTTAATCCTGAAATGTGAGAGTTAAGGGGGAGGCACTAACTTTATCTACTGTAGATAAGAGGCCCCTTCAGTTCATCTGTCTGGGATAGCAATTATCCAAACAAGTGTGGAGATATGCCCAGGAAAATTCAGAGGATAGAATTAATTGAATGGCTGCAGATTGTGTAAGGACTCGTGAATTACTGACATAATCTTGGACCTGTCACCATCTGGCTTCCTTGTTAAGGCCTAGCTCTTTCCTGGGCAGTGGGATTCCCTCAGAGGACCTTCTCTGTCCCTTCTTCTTCCCAGATATATCCTGGCTCCCATCTATGAGCCATTGTTGATAAACTGTCCTTGAACTTGAGAGACTGTGGTCTCCCCCTGCTTTGCCTGACCTGCTATTGCTTTAGTGGATGTTAGTAGTATCCCTTGTATAGGCACCCTAAGCATTGTCCTTTCTTGTTTCTCTATACAGGGTCTTAATAAGTAGCCCTCACAGGCCTGAAACTCTCATATGTAGATCAGACTAGCCTTGAGTTTGCAGACTAGCCTTGCAGCAATTCCTCTGTCTCTGCTTTGTGAGTGTTGGAATGATGGGCATTGCCACCACACCCAACCAACCTCTGTCTTGGTTTTCCCAATTTCTTGCCCCCCACCTTAAGCATACAACTAAGCTTACCTTAATTCTCCTAACTTGTCTGATTAAAGTCCTGGGTTCAATCTCAGCCTCCAAACAAAACAGTAACAAACCAACTGCTAGTGGCTTTTTACAAAGCCAAGTTGAAACTTTTGTAACAGATCCCCAGACCTTAGTGTAGGCTTCCAGACCTTAGCACAGCTGACTCCATGATGGAAGTGCCATTCATGTAGACAGCACCACCTGCCAAAACTGAAACAGAGGTCTAATCCATCAAAGTCCACAGTTCTAAGAAAGTCTCTAAATGTACTAACCTTGCTTTTTTGTTTCTGTAGTTCCACTTCTGGCCAACTGTTTTTGCTAACTGAAGTATGGCAACCTAAGATATAGTTTTGTGCTAAAAGCTCACCCTGAGAAAGGCTTATGGCTATACTGGGATCCTGAACACCCAGTCTAGTCACTGGCCGGCTAATAAATACTTTCTATTGGCTTAAACCCATGTCCAAGCAGTCTTTTCTGGTGGCTACCCTGTAGAAGTTTTGTTTTTGTGTGTGTGTTTTTTTTAAGTACAAGATGTTGGGACTCATGCCTACAATCTCAGGACTCAAGAGGCTGAGGCAGGGGGATTGCCTTGAGCTTAAGGCCATTCTGGGCTATGTAGTGAAAGCCTGTCTAAAAAAGAAAAATAGGTAAAAATAAATCCTTAGCTTAGTCACCAAACTGGGCAAACTGGTTCTCAAAGCAGAGCCTAGCCCTTCCTAGGCAAAGGAGGCACTCTCTAGTCACGAGCTATATTTTCATGAATTCTGGTAGGATAGTACAAATAAGATAGCTGTTTGACTTAAATCAATTAATAGCATTTTCTCTGCTTTTTTATTCACTCTATTAAGTTTTAAAAACTTAATGTGCCAGGGCTCAACTTTTTTTGTAGTTACCAGATATTGTTTTGATTTTGTTTTTAGATAGGGTCTCACTCTGTTGTTTAGGCAAGACTTGAATCATTACAAAATCCAACTTGGCCTGGAATCATGGCAGTTCTCCTGTCTCAGCCTGCTAAGTGTTAGAATTACAGGTTAAGTCACCACCTCCTGAAACCAGTTCATCTTTTGAGGCTTTCCAAATTAGATGGTAGATAAGAAGCTGCCTCAGGGTGACCTGGTTAAAGAGAAGAATCCACACACAAAGGAATAGACTCTAATACAAAGACAGCAAGGGGAAGAGTTTAATTCCAAAGGTAGCAAGAAGCCAAGAGTGATGGTGGGTGGCACAGGCCTTCAATCCCAGCACTTGGGAGGCAGAGGCAGGCAGATCTCTGTGAGTTCGAGGCCAGTCTGGTCTGTAGAGCTTCAGGACAGCCAAGACTACACAGAGAAACTCTGCCTTGAAAAAAACAAAACACAGCAACCGACAAGAAGTCATCAGAGATCCAGTGAGGCATGGAGATGGGGTAGAAGCACCATGCAAAAGTTATGCCAGGTGTCCATGGTGAAAAAAATCTGGCAGACACACAATCCCATGGTCTTCACAAGTTGCTAGTTTTGGTGAGACAGGGATTCTTCTGTTGGAAAGAAAGGTCCTCTGTAGAGTGGAATCCCGATCCTGTTTTGTTACTCTGTGTGATTCAGAGGTCAGGCCTACCTTGGGGTTTTGAGAACAGAGGACAGCCAGAAGTCTAAGAGCCTGAATTCAACTTTCCACAGCCCCAGGGGAAGACAGCCCTGGGCTGCAGCTTTGAAGAGCACGAGGTGGCCAGCTGAAAAGCTCATGCCGAAGGCTCAGCTCAGGTAGTGACATAACACTCCCCTCCCTCCAATGGCCAGGAGCAGATCTCATCAACTAAGAGCCCTGGAGTTTGAGAGCCCTGAGCCTGAGGTTAGCAGATGGATGAACCCATAGAACTGCCTGTCCACCTTTCAATACTGCAGAATCTGAGAACTCTGAAGGACATCCCTCCGGCTGCGTGATCTGTACTTAGGTCATCTGGAAAGCATGAAGTAAGGCTTTAGATGTAAAAGCTCAGTGAGGGCTTTAGTTGTCTTCCCACATTGTCAATACACTTGGGAAACACCTCCCAGCTAGAACACCTAAAACCGATAGCAATGCTCTTCACGCTGTTATACAAAACAGTAAGGGAAGCTACATTCCCAAACTCCTTCTATGCAGCCAATAGTACTGTCATACCAAAACTGCATAAAGATGAAAGAAAGAGAGAGAGGGGGGAAGGAGGAAGGAAGGAAGGAAGAAAGGAAGGAGGGAAAGAAGGAAACAATAGATCAATTGTCCTGGTGAACATAGGCATAAAAATTCTCAATAAAATACTTGTTAATTGAACTTAAAACACAGTAATAAGATTATACACCACATCAAGTTTGTTTTGTCCAAGGACAAAATATTGGTTCAATAAATACCATATGACAGATAATGTGATTTAAGGACAGAAAGCACATGTTCTCAATAGACACAGAAAATTTCTTTTGCAAAGGTCTCCATCCCTTTTTGATAAAAGTCCTAAAGAAGACTAAAAGGGATGGGACATTTTGGGAATGCTCGGGGGGGGGGTGAAGGGGGAAGTTTTGGGGGGTATGGCTAGGATGCATTATGAACATGTATGAAACCACCAAGGAATAAATAAAAGATACTCTGTACACATCTCAACACAACATAATAAAGGCCAGACACATGGACAATGTGATCAATGGGGTAAAATTGAAAGTGAGATGCTTTTTCTTTTGTCTTAAATCTGGAGGAAGCCATTTGAGCAATATGTTAAAACATTAAAAGAACTCCATGAATTGATCCAGTTAATATTGGGGGAAAATGGCTACATTACCAAAAGTGATCTAAAGATTCAGAGCAGTCTTCATCAAGAAGAAGAAGAAGGGGGCTGGAGAGATGGCTCAGAGGTTAAGAACACTGGCTGTTCTTCCAAAGGTCCTGAGTTCAATTCCCAGCAACCACCATCTACATTGAGATCTGGTGCCCTCTTCTGGAGTGAATGTGTACATGCCGGCAGAACACTGTATACACAATAAATAAATAATCTTAAAAAAAAAAAGAAGAAGAAGAAGATATTCTTCTCAAAAATATGAGACAAAACAAAACCTGAAATTCACGTGGACATATGGATGAACACAAATAGCCTAAGAAATCCTAAACAGAAAGAGTAATGTGAGAGGAAACACAACACCTGATCTCAAATTATGTTACAGAACCATAGTGACAAAAACTGTGTGTTACTGTCACAGAAAGAAACTCATAGACCAATGTAATAGAGGAACCAGAATAAATCCACATGACACACCTAATTTTCAATATAAATGTCATCAAAAAAATTGGGAAAAGGTACCCTCTTAAACAACTCATTCTTGGAAAACTGATATCCACACATAAAAGTTGAAACTAAACTAGGTATGCCGATATGGATATGTGCCTATAATACAAATACCCAGTAAGCAGTTATTGAAGGAGCAGGAGTTCACGGCCAGCCTCAGCTACACAATGAGGCAGAGGGCCGCATTGCCTACACAAAATATTGTTTCAGACAAGCAAGTACACAAACATAGAAAAAAACAAAAATAGACCTGTATTTCTCATCTGATACAGACATGAATTAAAAATAGATCAAGGATCTTAATATAAGACTAGAGACTTTGAAACTGATAGAAGATAAACGCTTCAAGGTATAGGCAAGAACTTTCTCTTATAGCATAGAAAATAATCCCAAGAACTGACAAATGGGAAAATATGAAATTAAAAAGCTCTGTAGAGCAAAGGAAACACTCACCAGAGTAAAGAGACAGTCCATAGAGTGGGGTTAAAAATCTCTACCAACTGCACATCAGTGTTGGGATTAATATTTCAAATATACAAATATACAACAGCATAAATGAAATACCAAAGAAATAAATGACCCAATCAATGAATAGGCCAATGAGCTAAATTGTAATCCCCCAAAAGAAGAAATCCAAATGGTCAATAAATATTTAAAAATGTTCTCAACATTCTCAGCCATCAGGAAATGCAACTTAAAACTGATCTAAGAGGGGCTGGGAAGATGGCTCAGTGGTTAAGCCCACTGGCTGCTCTTCCAAATGACCCAGATTCAAATCCCAGCACCCACATGGAAGTTCACAGCTGTCTGTAATTGCTGGGTGTGGTGGTGTAGGCCTTTAATCCCAGTACTCTGGAGGCAGAGGCAGGCCGATCTCTGTGAGGGCAAGCGTAACTTGGTCTACGAAATGAGTCCAGGGCAGCCAGGGATATACAGAGAAACCCTGTCTCGAAAAACCAACCAACCAAACAAACAAACAAACTGCTCTAAGAGTCCATTTCAACCCAGGAAGAAGGGCTAACATCAAGAAAACAAAACAGGTGTTGTTGGAACATGCCTTCAATCCCAGCACTTGAAAGGCAGAAGCAAGTGGATCTCTGAGTTTAAGGCGTGCCTGATCTACAAAATGAGTTCCAAGCTAGCAGGGCTATACCAGGAGAGTTTGTTTTGGAAAAAAAAAATCAAATGTATAGGAGCTAAAGAGATGGCTCAGCAGAGCTGGCTGCTCTTCCAGAGGATCTGGGTCTGAGTCCCAGCACTCACATGGCAGCTCAAACTCTTTGTAACTCCAGTTCCAGGGGATCTGAAGCCCTCCACCAGCCTCTGTGGGCATGCATGCAGTGCATAGACAAACGTAGCCAAACACTCATGCACATAAAATAAAAGTGAATATTTTTAAAAACAGGAGAACCAGAGAGATGGATCAGGGGTTCAGAGCACTTGTTGCTCTTTGCAGATGACCTGAGTTCAATTCCCAGCACACTGATGGCAGCTCACAGGATTGGTAACGGTAATTCCAGAGGATCCAGTACCCTCTTCTGGCCTCTGAGGGCACCAGGCACAAACATCGTGCACATATATACATGCATGTAAAACACACAGACACATAAAATAAAAGTGTGTATGTGTGAAATTTTAAAGAGAGAAAATAAGAAACAGGACAGCACACTCCCTACTCACAGAGAAAGCCTCTTGTGTTGGAAGGACTCCCCTTGGGATCTTGTTCAAGCAGCGGATTACGTGAGCCACGAAGGAGGGATGAAAGAAGTAAACACAGGTGAACTTCATTAAACCTCATCTTTTAACAAGTTGGTCCAGAGGGCAGCTGAAGAAACGCATAAAAAGAATCCTTCATTTCAGAGGATAAGAAATACTTCTTACGGTCACTTGGAGATGACTCTAGGAAAGATGTCGCAGATAACAGACAGCAGTTCCTATCATTAGGAGGAGATATTAAGTTTCTGATATTCTTCGAAGGGGAGCAGTTCTTTTCCAGTGTTTTCAAATTATTTCACCTGGATGGGGAGCTTTAAACTCACTACGATGTAATGGATAACTTTCTCACACAAGTGACAGGAAAGAAGTGAATTACACTGTGCAGTCCTTGAGATGCACGATGTTTATGTTTATCGGGTTCAAAACTAGAATATCGACACCCCAGACTTGGATAAATACCCTTTCCTAAGGTGAGGAGGTATGGGAATTCCCTCGAAACTGGTGGTGTCCTATTCATTCCTGCCTTATGGTTCCATAATGTAATTTCTGAAGAGTTTGTAGAGGGAGTAACTATCTTTTGGAAGCACCTTCCATCGGAATGCTATGTCAAGACAGATACCTATGGCAACAAAGATCCTGTAGCAGCATCCAGAGCTGGGCAGAGCTTGGGCAGAGCTTTGAAAACACTGGCTGAGTTGCCAGAGGAGTACAGGGACGTCTACACATCAAATGGTCTTACGTATTCAAGACAAAGCCTACAGCAAGAACTCTGAGTAAAAAATGAACTAAATGTAGTAAAAACTTAAAAATAAGTAAAGATCAGCTCAAGTATTTGAAAACTATGACAAGATTACTACAAGTTAGGATGGAAACTGAATTAGATTAGATCTTCAAACTCATCAAGTTAGATAGATAATAGAATAATATTATCAGTTGCCAAATACGTATGGACTGGACATTGGGAATGTATGTTATACCTTATAATTTCCATAATTGTGGCCTAAATGTTCTCATTGTTTTGTATTGTATTTATTGTTATAAGAAAACGATTTATTGGACTAAAAGGGGAGGTTTTGGGAGGAACAGATATACGTTAAACTAAAAAAAAAGCAGATAGGAAGGTGAGGGGAGAAGAGGGTAGGAAGGTGGGACTGGGAGGAGGAGGGAGGGAACTATGATTGAGATGTAACTTGAAGAAATAAATAAATGTTAAAAAATAAATAAATAAAAGTATTGAAACAAAAAAAAAGATATAAATATTTAAAGATATTTTTTTTAAAAATAGGAAATACAAGTCTCAGATTTATGGTATAAAAGGAGATGCATATCTGATTTTTACTTGGTACAGATTTAGAATGCTTAGTGGGAACATTCTTTAGCTCTAAGAGGTAAATAACTAAAATTTTGGTTGCTTAATCACTGTCTCTGGAATGGAGCACTTTTTAGCCTAGACAGCTTCTTCTTCCCTTGGTTCTTTTGTCCCAGGCTTCTGGGGTTGTGTTCTCAGCCCTCTGATGGCTCCTTGTGGCTCAGCACTGCTACCTAGGGAACAGATTGGAGAGAGACAGATCAATGAGACACAATGGCCCTTCAGTACTTCTGGTTCTGAATCTAAGTTTCCTTGGCCACTTAATTTTTAAATTGCATTTATTGAGTGTGTGTGTGTGTGTGTGTGTGTGTGTGTGTGTGTGTGTAGGAAAGAGGCACATAGACACAGTGTAGGTGTGAAGGCCAGAGGATACTTGCAGGAGTGTTTTGCTCCTTCTACTATATGCGTTCCTTACTCATTGAGACATCTCACTGGTCCCCAAGCCACTCTTTTGACCTGTATAGTGGCTCCCATATTGAAAAACATTTGTTCCATATACAATAGACATCAAAGATCACTTACAAGTTACCTTTCTCATTATACCTATCTTAACTTGCATTCTGTTTATATTAACCTTTTTTCCTTAATTAAAAATTTTTAATTCAAATGTAATTACAGTGTTTCCCCTCTTCCCTTTCTTCCCTCCAGTCCCTCTTGTGTTCTCTTCCTCCAACCCCTCCTATGCCTCCATCTTAGGCCCTTTGAAATTCATGATTTCTTTTTCTTTGGTTATTATTATTAATGTGTGTGTGTGTGTGTGTGTGTGTGTGTGTGTGTGTGTGTGGGCATGTAAGTATATAAATACAGCCTGATGAGTCTGTTTAGTGTTGCTTGTATGTAGATGATTCGAGTCTGACCACTTGGTATTAGATAACCAGCTGGGGACGGCTCATTCCTGGGGAAGATAATTCTCCTCTCAACAGTTGTTAGTTGCCTGCAGTTCTTTGTCTAGGGGTGGGCTGCCTTGACATTTACCATTTGCATGTCAGTACATCCATTGTGTTGTATTATTTGGGTCTTGTTTATGCAGTCATACTGTTGAGGTATCATGGGTGTAGCTTTCCTGTAATTTCTAGGACACACAATCTCACAGCACACTCCCTGGTCTTCTGACACAGGTCTTTCTGCCCCATCTTCCATGATGTTCCCTGAGCCTTAGGTCTAAGAGTTGTGTTGAAGATATCTGCTTTGGCACCTGGGCATCCCATAATAAGTTGATCTCTGTATTTTGACTAGATGTAGCTTCTGTGGTGATATCTGTCAGCTATAAAGGATGGGGAGTGAAAGGTATATGCACCTGTGGGTATAAATATGCCTATTTAGAATGCTGTTAGGAATTACGCTGCTCTAGTAAAGTGGCTTTAGTAGGTTCTCCTCTAAGAACCACAGCCTCAAGTAGTTGTCAATGTTTCTAGTACTAGGCATGACTTCCCTCCTGTTGAGCTGGTCTTAGTCTAATTAGAGAACTTTTCATTATTGCCAAGATATGAATGCCACCATTGTCCCTTTAGGAGTATCATCCAGTTCATTGTTGTGGCTCATAGGCCTCATAGTAGGTAGGACTCTTTATTGCTTCTCCCACTTTTGCATAGTACTTTCTGGTACTATGAAAGCTAGGGAGGAGGCTTCAGTTCAGATCCAGTTCAAATATTTTAATGACTTCCTTTCAGCACTAGTGACTTCCCTTCCACCTCTGGGAAACTACCAAGGGCAATAGTGTAGGGGTTAGATAAATTAGATTTAGAAAATATATAGGAGTTTCTGATACTGTCTCTTAATTCGGGGCCTGAAGAGCATTATCAGCATGAAGTCAGCAAAAACAGGAAAGACTCAATAGACTGAAAAACAAGTTTGAAGTCAGGAAAACAGGAAAGACTCAATAGAACTGAAGAAACAAAGTATCTGGCCTGACATTGTTTTCAGCTGCTAAGTGGGCGGAGCCCAAATTAAGCTGAAACAGAGTTCCTCCTATTTGAGGACAGTGAGTTGAGCCCAGAAGAGAAGAGGCCCCTGATGCTAGAGAGCTCCAAGAGTCCTGCTGAAAAAAGGGCTGGCCATTGATGGCCAGCTCTCTCCCTGAAGCAGAAAGAAGCCGGTGAGCAAAGAAAGCCTGAGCAAGACACCAAAAGGCCAAGGACTGGACCCTGTGGCTCAGCTTTTGCCTGGAGGGGTTTGATCTGTCCGAACAGTGGCCTAGGGGAAACTGTGCCTGGCTTTAAGGACTGAGGCAGAGCAGCTGAGTTCCTGATTCAAAAGAAGTAAGTTGGCCTGCAGACAGCTGGGGTCTCCCACAGAGAAGAAAGCATGAAGCCTTATTTAAGGTGAGACTGTAATAACCAACTTACCCTGACGAACCTGCATCTGAGAGATCCAGAAGAAGGACTGCTAAGTGTGTTAAAGAATCTACAACAAAGACTGTGTTCCTGACGACTGAGGACCTGCCCCAGAGACTGTATCATTTTAAAAGGTTATGAAAGTAGTTGTTATAATTATCAATAGGTTTAGTGGATAGGTTAAAGGGGTTGTAGGAATTTATAGGATTAATAGTTAAGAAATTGTTGGTGTTTGTTATAAGTGAATTTAGTAATAAATAAATAAGTGTTGAATAGTAATTTAAAAGTTCGTTTACACAATAGTATTCTTTTTATTCTGTTTGAGGCAGGGTCTTAGGTATACCAGGCTGGTCTTACATTTATCATGTATGTGTTTAAAGATGACCTTGAACTCTTGATCCTTATTCCTCTACTTCCCAAGTCCTGGGAGTATAGGTATTCACCATCACACCAGCTGTCTTTATTAACTTCTTGAAGAATCAGTTTATATAAAATAGTCCACTTGAAAGGCAGAAGCATGAGGATTGGTACAAATTCAAGGCCAACTGGGTCTACATAGTGCATTCTCAGATAGCTAAGGGTATTGAGACCTTGTTTCAACAGATAAAGACATAATCATTACAATTTTGTTGTTGCTGCTGATTTTGTTGTTGTTGAGACAAGGGCTCGCTGTGTAGCCTTATCCATCTTGAAACTCACTATGTAGACCAGGCTGGCCCCCAACCACAGAGATCTTCCTCTTGCATCCCCATTATAGCACAAGTAAAATACAAACCCTACCATGATTTGCATGAGACCTCTGTTGGATGTTCACCTATCTCTTTTGGTCGCTCTCATTTCGTTCCACCATTTCCTGGTGTTGAGTAGGAGTTTACTCAGAGATAGAAAATTCTGTCCTGCAGGGAAGCACCTTAGGCAGGAAGATAAAACACTCAGAATAGCTTCAGGAATCCCTGAAACTGACAGGATTCACTGGGCCCCTTCCTCCCAGAGAAAGCAATAAAAGCTCCAAAAAGACTTCAAGACCAGCCCAGCTGCCTGGAAGATGTTTAAGACCAGAGTCACTTGGAAGGGACACTCTTTAACCCATTTTGCTGGATGCAGGCTGTGCTGTCTGTTCCAAGTTCCCAGCTTTGTGAGCTGTCACCCATGCTGGGGTGGGCTTTGGTGATACAGCTGTCTTTGAGTTATTTCGGCCCTTTGTGAGTAATCCCTCACCTATACATACTCTTGTAAGTAACCCCACTAACACTCATTGGTTCACCAAGTTAGACTTTGGTGGTATCCGCACTTTGGTCTGTAGTGACTCCCTAGCTGGCATGAGTATATGAGTGTATGTAGTGTCTCCCCAGGAAAAGTTTTGTCACACAAAACCTTGACTTCACCGAGACCCTCCAGCCTTCACTATTTCAGAGCTTTTGTGAGTTCTCTTTTCAGCCCTTGGTATGTAGCTAAAGGATTGCCCTCCTTAGAGACAGTCTCTGTGGCTGACCATACAAGGTGGTCCTCACCCTTTTACAATATTTACCACAAACTAAAATTATCTGGTATATTGGCTTATTAAAGCTCTGCCTCCCCTTTGGAAAGTCAGATGTAGAAGGGAGGGGACCATTTGGGTCATCTTCCATCAATCTCTGGCCGTGTCCTCAGGATCACAGTTACTCCCTAAGTTTACTGGGGGATTAAATGAACAGACAGGCTTGTGCTCAGATTTGTGTACAAGATCTGTCTCTGTCTGGATGCGCTTGTTCACTAGCTCACTCTGCCTCACCACTGTTTTAAGTTTCCAAAGAGAATGCTGACCAGGAGATTGTCCGGCTGGCCATCTTTCAACAGAGACTTCTCACCCTGAGTATTCCCAGGTTCCTTCTTTCTACCTCTGACTTTGACCTTTTCTCATGATGACTCAGGCCAGAGGCAGTGTTGGTGGCTTTTCTTGCTTCACATTTTCTGGGGCCATCTGGAACCTACCTAGACCTCTGGTGGGACATGCCATACAGGAACTGCAAATATATCCATTAGTATCCAGAATAGATGGAACAGGTCAGAGTTCTATAATCTTTGGATTTTGGCAACTTCATTGTCCTTGATGACATGCTGGCCAGACTTTTCATTTTATCTGGGGTTCTAAAGTTTCTGACCAGCACACATAAGCCAGAAGCTCTTTTTTTTTTTGCAAGCTTTTAAATATGTATCTATCAGAATTCTCTCTTGCCAAATGATGTTTGCATTTCATAACTCTACCCCTTCACATCTGAACCCGGCACACTCTGCTCTGTGAGTTTGGTGTAAATCCATAGAGAAAAGCCACTGGCACTTCTAAAATTCGCTTGTCCAGACAGGTTTTGAAATTGTAAGGGTTTTTGTTTGAGAAGTATCTCTGTGGTTTTGCCCAAGCCTAAGAAATACCTCTGGGGAGCTTTCCACAACACACTGGAATGGCAGGAGTGTGCACAAGCGGATCCTGGAAATGAATTGCCTGCACAGCCAGCAAATGAAGCATTTTGCACTTGTCTGCTTGAGAACAGATAAAAAGCCTGGATCAGATGGAGTGAAATGTGGCCATTTGGCAAGGGGCTTTCCAAGGAGAAGAAAAGGTCTGGCAAAGAGCAGCGTTTGAAGCTTTAGATCTTCTAGGAGAGAGAATTGAGTGCCTGTAATTAGAAATTTTATATCAGGTATTAGATTTACAAAATGGGCAGGGAATATTCTGCAAGCCTGACTGCTGAGGACAGGGAATCACTGTATGCTTACCTGCATCAGGGCTGCTCAAAGGGAATAACTTATTGGGGTTGGGGGGGGGATGGTGAGAACTAGACCTGGCAGCTGCCCAGCAAGACGAAGAGCGGCATGTTATCCAAGAAGAGCCAAGGCCAAGCCCCAGAGACTCTGAAAGGACAAAGGACCCACTGTTCTGCAGAAACAAGTACCAAAAAGCCTCCTTTAACCTCTCTTTGCTTTTGCTCAAACATTTAGCAGTAAATTCATCTTTGTGCTTTTAATGATACAATCTGGGCAGCCTTGGAACCAGAGAGTGTGCGTTTGGGTGTATCCAACAGTAAATGGGAAGATGGGTATCATGGTGGTCTATTTATCAGAGAGACTGAATGGACCAGGTTGTAGGGGGTCTTGAAGCGTATAGAATTCTGCACTTGCTGGCACTGAGCTTTGTTTTTCTCTATGCTTTTGTGGGTACACTACAATGACTTATCTGCACACGGGGTCATATAGTACTTTCTGGATTGTGATAAACATTCAGACCCAAGGTTAAGGCAGTGTGGGGTAAAATGTGCCAATTTAACTGTATTGTTTAGCTCATCAAATGTTTTAGGAATTAAACCAAATTACTATGCATTTATCAAGCATCTGTCTACCACGTGAGGGCTAACTGGCAAAGGCAAACTGGTTTGAAATGCAAGGAAATTGAAAACAAAGAGATTATGGCCAGTCTTTTCTGAATTGTCTCCCCAGAGTTAAAGACAGGAAGGCCACGAACTTACGAACATCTGAAGGAAACTTTTCTGGGAACCCTCTCACGTAACACAGCCAAAGCAAATATTTTGATCAAGAAGAAAACAAAGGTTTAAATGAATGTAAAACTGACCTTCACATGAAGATCCTCGTTGAATCCCATGATGAAAACACAATGCTGAACTTGTCCTAGGTATAGGACAAACTGTACAAAGGTTAAAAGACATGGGTGGCAAACAGGAAGATCAATGTAAACATCTTATTCTGTGAACAACAAAAATAATTTCTGTATAATTTGTTTTGGTGGTACTGAGGGTTAGACTCAGGATCTTACATGTACTATGCAAACACACTACCTTTGAGCTGTTTCCCCTCTCTTCTTGAGTGTCTCACTAGGCCTCCCAGGCTGACATGAACTTGCTGTAGATAGTTCTAGAAAGGTCTTAAACTTCCTGTCTTTCTGCCTCAGCCTCACAGGTAGCTGGAGTTACAAGTATGAGTTAGCCATGCCAGGGTAATTTTTATCTTTTTCTGCAAATCTCATTTTTTTCTTTCCATTTTCTTTTTAGCTCCCTCTTCCCTCCTCCCCCTTTTCCTTCCTCCCCCTTTTCTTCTTCCTTCTTCCTCTATCCTTTTCCTCTTCTTTCCTTTTCTCTTCTTCCTCATCCCTCTGTGTCTTAAGAACATGAGGAAGAAAAGGGCAAAAAAATTATTGTATTGAAATCCATGAATTAGAATTTGACCAAGTCTGTTATGGTCAGATGATGATTAACTGGGTTTGTACTAGTTAATTGGCTGTCCTTCCACAGCATTAATTCATTGATTGATGGCTGCTGAGAGAAATCAGTCTCCACCGTGGGTCCTTAAATTCAGACTGTTCTTGAAGACATTGAGTCAGTTGAGACCATTGTCAATAATTTTGAGCTACTATCATAGAATACCTCAGGCTGGATCACTCTAATATACAGAAATACAATGGTTTATGATCTTGAAGCTGGGAAGAACAAGATGTAGGAGCCACATCTGGCAAGGATCTTCTTGCTACACGTTTAAATTAAGAAGTTAGTGACTCCCACATTTGAAGCTGTCGTAGGCCTGATGCCAACTTGGTTTACACTGTGGTAAGTACCAGGCCAGTGGGCCTGTACAGCAAGATATTATCTAAAAAACAAACAGAAAAGAAGGTGATGGAGTACTCTGTCTCTCTGGCTGATAGTTATCCCTTTCCCTGGTCTTCTTTGTTCCTGCCAGTCTTCTAGTCTCCTCTAACGCTAAGCCCAGCACACTTCTACCTTGGGGCTTCTCTCTCTCTCTCTCTCTCTCTCTCTCTCTCTCTCTCTCTCTCTCTGTGTGTGTGTGTGTGTGTGTGTGTGTGTGTGTGTGTGTGTGAGAGAGAGAGAGAGAGAGAGAGAGAGTATATACATTTGTGCGCACCCATTTGGAGGCCAGAAGAGGATGCCAGGTGTCTTCCTCTATTGTCTCTACCTTATTTTCTGAGACAGGGTCTCTCACTCAACCTGAAGTGCTCTTTTTTTTAGCTACTCTGACTGGCCAGCAAACTTCTGAGATCTTGCCTGCCTCTGTCCCAAAACACTGAGGTCACGGGCATACATGGCTATGCCTAGCTTTTACATGGCTACTGAGGATTCGAACTCTGGTCCTCTACTGAGGATTCGAACTCTGGTTCAATCACAACAAGCACCTTTGCCCATTAATACATCTCCCTAAGCTCCATTAGGAACCTTCTTGTCTACTGTCATTTACTATCATAGTCTCAACACTTAGTTTGATCCCTAGAACATACATATAGCTTAGGAAACATTTGTTAAAGAATAAATGAACCTGTTTGTAGTGGCACATCCCTGTAATTTCAACAACTGGAAGGTTGGGCCAGAAGGATCAGGAGTTGAGGACTCAAGACCAGAGTAAGCAACGTACCAAGTTCAAGGCCAGCCTGGACTGCATTAGATCCTGTCTCAGCCTCTCAAGTCTTGCCATGACAAGCTTATGCCACCACATGTAGCTCCCAGTTGAGAGGTATAGAGTTTCAGAAACCATACATGGTAATCAGTATCAGTGAAGCTTGACCTTTTTTAGATGGAGTGGTGCTATCCCTGGGTAAACACAAACTAAAGCTTGAGGTTAAGGTAGGTATTATTTTTACCTGAGATTATAGGCCCACACCTTCAGGTAGAGTGTCAGCTTTCGGCTTCTTGGAGCACAGAGTTCATGAATGTAGTGGGCCTGGCTTCCTTCCCTCACTACCTAGCTACTGGGAGAGGAATGTTTAATTCTGTTTCTCCACCTCACCCTTGATCATGAACAGGACCCTGTAAACTTAATTTGGGAAGCAGCTAGGGAAAATATTTTTCCAGAACAGAAGCAGATGGTGGCCTAGTGTCTGCATGTTTCCACTGCAGCGGCGAGCACCAAAACTGTGAGGTATTCCATCTTTGGTTGAGGATGTTTCACATTTTGGGATCTGCTTTAAAGTAGGTCACGGAAGATATGAAGGCAAAATATTGAAAATAAGCTTTGTCTTATTTTCTTATTTACTTACAGGCAAGCTGTAGCTAATTATAATTTGTTTTTAGTGTCTTTAATTTCCCTTTGTATCTGGTGTTTGGTGATTTCAGCATCCCTATCCATAGTCAATCCAGTATTCATTAGTGCTCTCTTTTTCACCACATCATGATGCAGTAGTCATACACAGTGGATTAAAAAAAAAAGGCAGAATTTCTGAGTATGACATTGGCATACAGACATGCTAATGGCTAGGCTGGCAAGCTGTAGAGTGTCTTGGTCCATGTTGTGCTCCTAAAACAGAACATCCTGCCTGAAATAATGTATAAGGATCAGAAATTTGGCTGGTTGAGAAAGGTGTTTGTTGCCAAGTCTGAAGATCTGAGTTCAATCCCCAGAACCCACGTAGTGGGAGGAGAGAGAACCAACTCCTGAAAGTTGTTTTTTGTCTCATAGTTCTCGAGGCTGAATAGTCTGAGACCAAGGGCTTGAGTCTGGTGAGAGCCTTCCTGCCGTGTTATCCTATGACAAAAAGGCAGCAGGGTCGCCTGCCAGAGGGAAGGGGGTGCATTACCTAGTAACTAAGTCACTAACAACGTTAATCCATTCTCAGGGGCTCATACTCACATCCTTCAGTTCTCCACACCATTGCTGGGAGTTCTAGACAGACAGTTTGTGGTGTGATGTGGGTGTGCAGGTGGATGGACACACATAATGGAGACAGATTATGGAAGCCTTTTCTTCTGATTTTGCCTCCTTTCTTAGTGCATGAAGTGAAGCTGGATCCTAAATTGAGAGGGAAGAGGAAAAGAGATAGGCAGGAATGTGAAATAATGCCAAGGCTGTAGGGAGTATTTAGAACATGGACATAGTGTGGTTATGCAGTCTCAGCTAGGGTCATTGGAGAGTCAGGGTTTGCGGTCATGAATTTTGAGGATAACCAAGATGCTGGTATATTTTTATCCATCTGTCTTCATCTGTGTTGGCATAGACATGTAGCAGGCAAAGCTGCCCTTGGCCCTGCATGAGGTCTTGAGAAGATAGCAGCACATGTCAAGATGGGGAGAAGGCTTGGGAAGGTAGATCAATGGTAGCATGCTTGCCTAATATTGAGAAGGCTCTGACTTCCATGAGAAGTACCAAAGAAAGATGGGTAGACAGAAGGTCACATGCATATGTGAGGCAGTGCAGTTCCTTGAATTCCAAAGATCGTTACTGCCATGAAAGCCCTCCATGTAAGCCTACTGGGGATTCTCCCGCAGTTCCCCTATTTGGGAGAGCAGAGTCTGAAACCAATGTATCTGGATCAGGCAGACCTCGCTTGCTGTTCCTGTCCTAGACTTCCCAACAGCCACCTTGCTGTGTCCTCACAAGACCTTTTCTCCTATCTCTGACACATCTCCTATTCTCCCTGGGGTACCAGTCAGGCTGGATAGGTCACCTCCCTAATAACCCTCAATTAACTTAATCGCCTCTTTACAGGACCCATCTTCAAACTTTCACACTTCTTACTCACAGTAAGACATTCACAATCTAGCTGAGCATGGTCAGGCACACCTTTAATTCTAGCACATGGGAAGCAGAGGCAGAGGGGTAAGTCAACCTGGACCTACAAAGAGAATTCTAGGTCAGAGCTACGTAGTTGAGAGTGTGTCTCAAAAAAAAAAATCATAAATGTAAATTAGAAATTTTTTCACAGAACAGGATTATGAATGTCTGGTCTTTTGAATGTTTTCTGTTTAAAAATTCATGCAGAGCTTTCTATTAGGCACCTGATGTGAATAATAACCACATGGAAGTGTGCAAAGAACAGCAGAGCATGTGAACAATCATGGATGTCACAGAATATGTGGTGCTAAACTAGGACAGAGGAAAAGGAATGGGATGTTGATGAGAGGTAGAGTCTTGACTCATCACAGGAAGGAAATATGTTTGTAAAGGAGTTCAATGAAGACATAGGCGTTATATGTATATCATCTTAAAAATCCAAGAACAAACAGTGAAAGTCATTTTAAAAAATATCTAAAGTAATTGCCTATGTGGAATGGCCCATGATAGAATGTGAGGCTCTGGTTTAGCAGCTGTAACTTTTTGTATGTTTTTTTAGGTGCTTTTTCATGTTTATATGTAATTTATTATAATTCCAGTTGAATGATGCGTTCACAGGAAGGGATCATAGAGATCAGAGATGGGCAGAAAACAAAAGGGGTCCGTGAGTCTTTTGCACTGTATAAGGAAGAAGGCCTCCTGTCTCATGAGCACAAACATTCTGCTCTCTGACACAGCTAGGCCCACAACTCTGGAGATACTCTGGCTGTGCAATTAAATGTGTACTTACCCTGATTTGTTCGAATTCAAGCTCACCAAACAACTTAGGCGATAACGGGTTTTCCTGTAGGTTTGTTTATGGGAAAATGTGCTCAGCACCATTATTTTTCATTGTTAAGTAAATAAATTGACATTCTGAGTTACACAGCTATGGTTATGAGTGGATTTATAAACCTTAGTCTCTCAGGAAATGGTCAGGTCTGGATTCCTAGCAGGAGTTGGACTCCACAGGACTAGACCTGGAATAAAGAGAGCTCAGTCATGGCCACCGTCCCAGTCTAGTGCCTGCTGTGAATAGCATCTTTAACTCATTTTTGATAACAGTAACATGACTCAGCACTACATCCCCACTCCCAGTAGCCGGAACTCTGGATTTTCCTGGTAGGGAAAGTTCCCTACTGTGTTGCTTTCTCCAGAAAGAGTGGGAGGATGTGCATTTTCAGCGTTGACACCCAGTCCTGCCTCGGAATATGTACTTTGCCAATTGTTTACAACTATTTTCTAGAGCTAGTTCACACATCCTATTGATTCATTCAGTTCAACAGGGTTTCTCATCTTGAATAATGAGCAAAAAGATTTTGTTGGAAGCTACACAGACATACAGATGAGTTCTACAAACCAAGAAAGTAACCCAACCAAATGCCCATCAGATAGTGGGTATGGTGTGCACATAAGGGGAGTATTGTTCAGACTTCAAGGGAAGGCTATTCTGGCACCTATTTCAACATAGATGAGCCCTGATGGCATAATCTTAAACAAATCAGCCTGGTGTAGTGGTTCAGCATCAGTAGGCTGAGATGAGAAGGTGAACAAAGGAAGAATTAAGTTTAGGGTTAGTTTATACAGCAAGATTCTGTCTAAAAGAAAGAAAGAAAGAAAGAGCCCAACAAAACAAAACCAGAATAGTCTATGTAACTCCACTCATACAAAATACAAAATAGATAGAAACAGAAAGTACAATGTGGTTTCCAGGAATAGGAATTCGGTTTTTCATTAGTATAAAATTTACATTTTCCATGATTAAGAGTTTTGGAGATGGATTTTATTTAACAGCAATTTGTTTTGTTTTAGGACAGGGTTTCTCTGTGTAGCCCTGTCTGTGCTGGAACTTGCTCTGTGACCAGGCTGGTCTCTAACTTGGAGATCTGCCTTCCTATGCCTCCCGAAGTGCTGTGATTAAAGGCTTGAAACACCACCGCCTGGCTTGGAGGGGATTATGATTGTGATGTGTAACTAGAAGAAATAAATAAATGTTAAAAAACAAACAAACAGCAATTTAAGGCCAGTGAACTCTATACATACAAAGGTTAAGATATTGAATTTTAATAGCCAGGTATGGTGGTTTACCCCCTTAATCCCAGCACTAGAGAGGTAGAGGCAGGCAGATCTCTGAGTTCAGGCCAGCCTGGTCTGCTGGGAAAATATATGTATTTTGCTACCAAACAAAGGAGTGGAGAGGGGAGAAAGGATTTTAGTTCTTGCCCTAAGTTTACTACAACCTCATGAGAGACCAAACTTGATGGCTGGGATACAATTATCTGAATAGAGACAAAATAGAAGTTAATAATTATCCAGTTCCTTCAGTTTCTTAACATTATTTTGTTAGAAGCCTTCCATTGCTGCTGAGGAAACAGAAGACCTAGGAGACTGGGAACAGTGTTTTCTCATCCTGGGTCTAGTTGGAGCTTGCCAGATTGGAACGCGCCACAAGCCCTCCTCTGGCCTGCAGATGGCGCTATAACTGCAGTGCACCTCCAGGACCATAGGCGACGCTCTAGGGGACCGCTCCGTCCCAACCTCTGTTACTCTTCCTTCTGTCTTCCGGTTCCGCCCCTCCTGGGGCTAGCTCACACTGCGCATGTGGCTGCTTGTGATCAGTGGGCCATGGCGGCTTCTTCAAGTGGAGAGAAGGAAAAGGAGCGGATGGCAGGCGTCTTGGGGATGGCAGGCGTTGGCAGTACGCGAGAGCGGCTGCTGTCTGCGCTGGAAGATCTGGAAGTCTTGTCGAGGTAACGGCGGCCTAGGAGCCGGCTCGGGTAGGGTTGGCTGTGGTCGCTGACTCGGGTAGGCGGGCCGGGCAGTCTCTGGCGCTCTAGTGTGGTGGACGTGGGGGTCTACCGCCTTCCGGAGCTTTGGGCAAGGGAACAACTCAGTGACAATGACCTGGAAACAGTCAAAACTGTAGTAGTCAGGAAGAGGCCCCCTCATTCACGGACACTTAACAGGCATTTAAAGCATTTCCCCTGGGGTGCGAAGTGCTGGGATACTGTAGTCAAGGGGAGGCTAATTGCCAACACTAAGGAAGCCAGGATCAGGAGACAGACGTGTAAAACTGCCATGGACCAGTTTATAAGGATTGAACTGCAGCCTTCTGCAGTCCACGGAGAGGTCTTTTATTTTGGTGGTGTGGGGCAAGCTTGTGAAGTCATCGGACTCATTAGGCGGCTGGTAGCCTATTATCTGAAAAAGTCTGGAAACATGCAGGACATGGTGAGGTGGACGAGATAGGTTAAATTTTGTAGGTCATTCTATATTGTCATGATAGTTTTAGACCTATCCTTTGGAGCCTTGTAAGGGGAAAGCAGCTACCATCTTGGCATTTAGTACTGTCTTATAAGAAAGCATAATTGGGCGTGGTGGCACACGCCTTTAATCCCAGCACTCAGGAGGCAGAGGCAGGCGGATCTCTATGAGTTCAAGGCCAGCCTGGTCTACAAAGTGAGTCCAGGACAGCCAGGGCCACACAGAGAAACCCTGTCTCGAACCCCCCCCCCCAAAAAAAAAGCAAAATTTACACAAATGGCAGTTCTACTGGTTTTGGTCTGCAGTCAGGTGGTTTTATTGTAATTCGCAACTGAATCTTTGGTGATCATGTGTAGTCGCCGGTTAGTGTTGAAGTGTTTACAGTTACCATGAGTGTCCAGCATGCTGGGAGGATCATGAATGCAGTTGGGAGAGAGCAGTTAAAAAGTTTCTTTTGTATTTACTTTCATAGCACTAGGTAGCCTGAGCTGGTCTGAATCTTCCAAATACTGAGTGTACTGGCAAGCACCACCATGCTCTGATGGTTGTTTTTCTTTTAGGGAACTTATAGAAATGCTGGCAATTTCAAGAAACCAGAAACTATTACAACTGGAAGAGGAAAACCAGGTAAATAGTTTAACTTTTAATTTTAAAGTACTAATGTCAGTGGTGGCTCACACCTTTAATACCAGCACTTGGGAGGCAGGCAGATATCTGCTTTCAAGGCCAGCTTGGTCTACAAGAGTGAATTCCAGGACAGCCAGCATAGATAACCCTGTCTCACAAAAACAAAAGGAAAGAAAAAGAAAAAAAGATTAAAGTTTGAAAGTGCATTTAAATTTGTCTTGTGTGTGTGAGAACAGGATGCTACTTGAAGTCTTTACCTTGATACTTTTTAAGTATGGTTTTATTTATTTTATTTTTGGGTTTTTCTGAGACAATGTCTTACTGTGTAGCCCTGGCTGTCCTAGAACTCCCTCTGTAGACCAAGCTGGTCTCAAACTCTGCCTGCCTCTGCCTCCTGAATCCTGGGATTAAAGGTGTGCACCACCACCACCTTACATAGCATATTTGTATCATACCCATCCACCACCACCTCGCTCCATCACCCACCTCTTTTTCTTTTTTTAAGATGGGTTTTTATGTATCCCAGACTTTCCTTGAACTTAACTGATTTTCCTCCCTTCAGTGCTGGAATTACAGGTGTGGTCACCTTGCCTGGCCTGCTGAGCTCTTCTTGTGTGTTGTAACATGCATTATATCACGAGTCTTCAGAGCAGTCTGGCATATATTAAGTGTTATTAGTGAATCTTTCTTTTTAAGAGGAAAAAAATAGGCTCACAGAGGGTAATGACTTTTCCTGTGTCATACTGCCAGCAAATGAAGGACTACAAACTTAGCCCCAGGCTTCTGTTGCATATTAACCTTTGTGGCCTTTGCCATATATGCATACCATCTATTTTACTATTTCTTTTTTTTTTTTTTTTTGGTTTTTCGAGACAGGGTTTCTCTGTTTAACAGCTCTGGCTGTCCTGGACTCGCTTTGTAGACCAGGCTGGCCTCGAACTCACAGAGATCCGCCTGCCTCTGCCTCCCAAGTGCTGGGATTAAAGGCGTGCGCCACCACCGCCCGGCTCATATTTTACTATTTCTTAAACCACCTCATTTTCTAGGCTATCTGCACTCTAAGCAATACTGGGTGTGAAATTACAATTTTAAATGTATCCCAGTTACAGCTTCTAGTATATTAGTTTAACTTGTATCTCAAAGGCATTAGATTTTGGAAGAGTTTTTATTCCATTGTATGTTTAAGGATAAATATTTAAATTTTATCTTTGGAAAATGTATAAACCTGAAATTTGTCACAGTACTACTTCTGAAATATTTGTTCTGCTGGAAGACAAGCAGAATGAATGGAAATTCTTGCTATTAAGGCTGTTTCCCAAAATTACCACAAATGGACTATGTATATTGTTAATGCTAATTAAGAATATTTCGAAGTGTTAAGACTTATAAGCCTAGCCAATTTACCTATCTGTTCTTTGTCTCATTAGTTATGCCTTGATTATCTTGTTATCTGATGGAATCAACTGTTATTCGACAGGTCTTGGAGTTGCTAATTCACCGAGATGGGAACTTTCAGGAACTAATGAAATTAGCACTTAATCAGGGGAAGGTCCACCATGAAATGCAGGCTCTAGAAAAGGAAGTAGGGAAGAGAGACAGTGACATTCAGCAACTGCAGAAACAGTTGAAAGAGGCGGAGCAGATACTGGTGAGTTGACCATGGCTGGTCCTGAGGAGAGGGGAGCTGTTTCATTCTCTCTGAAAAGTCTGTTACCATATTTTGAAGTGGGAAAAACTTCCGACTTTTTAAAGTTTTTTTTAAAATTATTTTACTTTATGTGCATGAATATTTTCCCTGCATATACTTAATGTGTATCACATGTATGCCTGGTGCCCATAGAGGCCAGAAGAGGGCATCACATCCCCAGGAACTGGAGTTACAGATGATTGTTGGAGCCACAGTGTAATTGCTGGGAATCAAATCTGGGTCCTCTGAAGAGCGGTTGGTGCTCTCAGCCACTGAAGTGTCTTTCTGGCCCCCATCCCTTTAACTGGACAAGAAGCGGCTTTCTTCTGTAGCCAACTATGACCTCTGTAGCTAACCTACCTCGCTTTTCTCAGTGCTAGGATTACAAGTGTGAGTCACCAGGCCCAGGCAAGTTTCAAAGTGACATTATATCCCTGGTTCAATGAAATTCCATTGTCACTTCTCCCTGCTCGCCAATTTATTTTCAGATAGTCTGTTACTTTTGAGCTGTATATTTGATTTAAATTACAGAAATAGGAAGGAAGCTTTACTTTTATTTTGGCCTAATTAAGGTTTGATATTAGTAGTCAAAACCTCTAGTTTATGAAATATTTGAGTCGATAAACATGTGTACTAGTTTTACAAATTCTTTAAAATTGTATGAATTTGTTTTTCCATCTTTAGGTAGGTGGGTTATCAGTCAAGGATGTATATTAGGTTTTCCATTGTTTTCTACAATTTAAAACAGATTTTTTATTTACATTTTTAAAGTAAAATATTTTTATGTGTATTAGAGTTTCACCCATGAAAGTGCACAAATGTGTGCACTGCTGGCAGAGGCCAGAAGAGGACATCAGGCCCTGAACTAGATTGCTGCCCTGTGGGTATGGTTGCTAGGAACTGAACCTGGATCCTCTGCAATTGCTCTTAACTGATGAGCCATCTCTTCTAGCTTCTTGCTTTTTTTTTTTTTTTCCCACCTTAAGACAGGGTCTCTCTATGTATCTTTCCCTTAGAACTCTCTAGACCAGGCTGGCCTCAAACTCAGAGCTGTCCACCTGCCTCTGCCTCCTGGATACTGGGATTAAAAGTGTGTACCACCATGCCTGGCTTGGCTACTATTTTGAAGAAGTAGCCTATTTGCTTTGATTAGTCCAGTTATGTTTCTAACTGTGGTCATATTATAGGGACAACTATTTGACTTTCATAAAGTTCAATGGTGCTGCCGTTCTTGATCCTGATGAACAGCTTCCAAGTGTCTCACAATAGGCTCCATGAAAAGGAGCCTGAGTGGTTTAGGATAACTTAGGACCCCCCCCCCCCAAAAAAAAAAAAATAAGGAACAATCCCAAGTAAATGGTTTCAGTTTTTACTTTGATTTTTTGAGTAAATGCTTTTAAGAATTACTCTTTTTATCATATGAAAAGTAGTATTTACTTAGCAGGAAAAAAAAGAGAGAAAATACAGAAAAGTAGAGAAAAAGAAAATTTGCCTTTGCTCATAGCTCAAACAATGTCAGAATCCACGTTTTGGACTTTTGTTGTTGTTGTATTGTTTTGTTTTGTTTTTCTAGACAGGATTGGTCTATTTCTTTTGAGTTCCAAGTATACATTTTTACTTACATCCCCTCACCTTTCTTCTCCTGTCTTCCCACACTAAGCCCCACTTAAACCTTCCACCTCCAGTATTCCTTCACTGTACTGCTCATATTCCTAACAGCTGTTTATTAATGGGAGACTGAGTCATGAAGATATTTCTCTCACTAAACATAATTGTAGTGTAAGTCATATGAAGTGGTGTTTCATAAGATAACAGGTAAATTTCAGGGATCTCCAAGTCTTGCAGAGTGTTTCTGCAGGTGGATAACTTTGTGAACCAATCTAAAAACTGTGCTGGTGTAGTTGAGACTAATTTGTATTTTTATGTTGTTTAAACTAGGCCACAGCTGTTTACCAGGCAAAGGAGAAGCTCAAGTCAATAGAGAAAGCAAGAAAAGGTTGGTACTGTGGGAAGGCTGGCTTCAAGTCCAAGTTTGTGTCTCAAGATGCTTGTCAAGGGCTGGGGAGATGGTGCAGTGGGTAAAAACCTTGTTCATGTGTGCTCCCTAGAGCCCACATAAGCTGTGTACGTGCCCACACTCACATGTTTACACATACACATGCACACATGTGAGCACACATAAATAAAAAAAAATTAGGTTGATGAAAATACTGTTAATCAGGCTGTTGAAAGTATGCCCAGAAGTTATTTACTGTAAAGTGTGTTGTGTTCTTGCATTGTAGTTGGCATCCCAAAGAGGGTAGACATATCTTACAGCCCTCCTCTAGTTTATAAGCAATAATAGAAGGAAATTTCTTCTTTTTACTTACACATATAGTGAAGACAGTGGTTTGTAAAACTGTTGAGAAAGAAAGAAGAGTGGGACTTAGTTGGATCTTGAAGATGAGGCCATGATGTGAGCACACAGGTAAACTGAGAAAGTAAGAGACCAATAGCCAGAGCAGTGCCTGCCTGCTCTTCTCACCCACTGTAAAAGCCTCACATCATTGGGTCACTGGATCTTCTGGTTCAAGACCCAAGAGTGAAGTTACAGGTCTTTGGCTATAAAACTTTGTGCATCTGGTTTACATGTAATCATCTCTGATTTTTTTCTCCTTGCCAGTTTAGAATCTACATTCCAATTGTTACATACAAAAAAAAAAAAAAAAAAAAAACAGCTAATAATCTCTGAGAGATGGGTGGGCTTCTGTAGCAAGAGGCAAATCTCTAGGAGAGGTGGCTGAGTGTCAGTCAGGACTGGTTGGAAGTCCATAGTGCTTTGCAACAGTTGTAAGTTTATAGAATGACAAGCTGTCCTGTTCCTCGAAAGTAACCGCTGTTACTGTTGGTGTATAGTTCGTTTAGAGCCTCTTCCTTGGTAGGCACACGGGATGTGGACTGCTGGATTAGCAGCTTAGATGTCACTTGAATGAAGAACTTTCCCTCATTTTATTGTTTCCCACTGTGGTGTTCAGAAGGGTTCTGCATTGCATGGCAGCTAGTGATTGAGATTACTGAGCATTGTCATGCTGTCCTCAAATTGATGTTAGCTGGTTTTGCTCAATGGATGTCTTGTTTTTTTAGTTTAGAAATATTTACACAGTTTCAGTGTATATGCAGGGTTAGGGAAGATAAATGGCTGAGATTATCTTATTTTCTGATTGTTTTGAAATGAGGTTACGATGTGTGACTGATGTATGTTCTTCTAAACTTGTGTTTAATAGTTTGAACTGTTCTATTTTCTCAACAGGTGCTATCTCCTCTGAAGAAATCATTAAATATGCACATAGAATTAGTGCAAGCAATGCTGTTTGTGCACCACTGACCTGGGTTCCAGGTAACAATGCTTCTCCTCATATCAGATGAATTCCGGTTGGAAAGTACTGAGTTGTCTAAATAAGCTTCTCAAATGTAGAATGTCCTTATCTAAAATAACATCTGCTAATAAGTTTTTTTTTTTTTCAATGTCATAAGTAGTGCAGTCTGTGACCCCACACCCCAGGGTAGTCTCACAGAAGCACTGTTAGACATGTTCAGTAGCAACTGCTGGGTTTCTCAACTGTAGCAGTCCTCTTGCCTACCCAGAACATAGAAGGATACTTTACCTCCATTCCCTCTATATTGTTTTTGACAAGCAATGATGGAAAATGGTTTCTCCGTTTTATTTTTGGTGGTATAGATTCACCTGTGACACTTCCCAAAGTAATAGGTTTATATGCTTGTGAAACCTAGGCTGAGTAGAACCTGATTTTTAGTGCCATCAGACTGAGAAACAGTCACAACACAGTAGCATACAAAGACCTGGAAGAACTGGAGAGTTCGAAACAGCAAACAATAATACACTACAGTCACAGAATCTTAGGTGAATACAAGATGGGAGACTGCAGGAGCAGCAGCCTCTTTGGAGGATGGAGAGAAGCCGCTCAGCTCTGCCCCTCCTGACCTATGTTTGATGTTGCTAAAAAGGAAGATGACTGCTGCAGACTTGGGGATATGTAATTCATGCAGTTGGTGAGAATATTCCTAGATCTGGGTGTGCATGCATCATCCCCAAACTACTATTTAATGTCCCTTTTTTGGTGGGAATGATAGTATGTAGTGGGAATTAGTTTTCTTTAATGAATTACTAAGGACTATTTAAGGGGCATGCCAATCATCCTGGCATCAGTCAGCAAAGCATATAAACCTTTTCAAAGCCTGAGAAACTGAAGGAGCGCATCTCAACGAAGCCACACTTTGAAAGACACCAGCTGAAGCTTTCAGCTACTGAACACCGCCCAAGACTTGGGGCCGAAGTGGGCGGAGCCCAGATTAGACTGAGGCAACCTGAATCCTGGATGGTGCCCAGTGAAGAGGCATGGCTGCAAAGCCACAGAAGCCCCGAGGTCCGACAGTTACCTCCAGGGAGCCCTTGAAACCTCTAAAGACTGTGAGACCACTCCCTGTTTAATCCAGAGAGCTCCATGTGAAGGAGTCCCAAAGAGACAGAGTGGCCATGCTGCCTGAGCCGTGTAAGGAGAAGCCCCTCGAGAGAAAAGAGACATAGGTGTGAAGACGTAAGCTAGCTGCATCCATTGAGGTCTTGTTGACAGAAAACCTCAGAAAGGGGCTCTGGTCACAAGCCAGCCCAAGAAGGCCGTGAAAAGCCACAGAGATGGACAATGGCAGTGGGAGCAGAGCGGCCTACGGTACCATAGTGAGGTGAGGTGCACACTGCACACGGACTGTGAGGAGACCACAGAGATGGAGGCTAGGCTTTGAGAGACTGCAGAGACAGAGCCCTGTTGAAGAAGCCAGGAGCCTGCTATAGGCCCTGAAGCCAAGGCCAGGCTGAGAAGCCAAAGACTAAGCTGACCAGCACAACCCCTGCCCTGAAGGGTTCAGTTTAACAGCAGCCTAAGGTGTCCATGGACAGTCTAGGCTGACTGAAGCTGCCCCAAGATGAGCGGTTTAAACAGACGGGCCACATGAGCCTACGGGCAGTGGAGGTGCCTTAAAAGAAGACTTCAAGAAGGCTGCCATAATGCCAGAGCCAGTCAGCTGAATGCACCTTGAGGTGTGCCAGCAGATAGAAGGCTGACCAACTGTTGCCCAAAAAAAGGACCCACAGCCTGGTGTCCTTTCAGAAGAGTTAGGGGTGGATTGTTTAACAGTTACTAGGTATTGTAGGTTATAGGTGTTTAGTAGGTATCAATAAATACAGTGGAATAAAAATTTTCATTTACAATAGCATGTTCTCTTGATAAAACTAGAGAGGTACAGGAATTTGTCTGTCCGTGTGTTTGTTTCGTTGTGACAGGGTTTTATGTATCCTAGACTGGTCTCCATCTTATTTTATATCTGAGGATGACCTTGAACAGTCCTGCCTCCATCTCTGAATTGCTTCCTTGCAGGCCTGCTTCTACCATCCAAGTGCTGGGATTGCAGGTGTAATTATAGGTGACTTGCACACCCCCCAGTTTAGGAATTAGTCAAACTCAGAAAAGTTGACAGTAGAAAGGTTTTGGTTTAGATAATTCTAGTAAACATCCCAGTCCTTTCTTTCGTGCAAGTATTCTGATCTCTTCTCTCTGAGTATGTGTCATTGTCATGTTTCCCATTGGGAAATAGAATTAAATCAGAAGAATTAAGATTGATATAATGTACTTAAATCATCATTTGAGATGTTTGCTAAAATGGCTGTTTTTTTCCCCCTAATTTTTATAAACATAGATAATAGTATATTCTTGGGAGGATTCAGAGAAGAAACAAAAATAAGCATTTTGAAAATTAGTATATTGGGGACTGGAGAGATGGCTCAGTGGTTAAGAGCATTGGCTGTTCTTCCAGAGGACCCGGGTTCAAATCCTGGCACCCAGATGGCAGTTCACAGCTGTCTGTAATTGCCAGCGTGGTGGTGCACACCTTTAATCCCAGCACTTGGGAGGCAGAGGCAGGTGGATCTCTGAGTTCAAGGACAGCCTGGTCTACAAAGTGAGTCTAGGACAGCCAGGACTACACAGAGAAAAACCCTGTCTGAAAAAACAAAAGAGCAACAAAATTGGGGGATGGAGAGATGGCTCGGTGGTTAAGAGCACTGGCTGTTCTTCCAGAGGACCTGGGTTCAATTCCCAGCACACTCCTGTCTGTAACTCCAGTTCTAAGGCTTCTGATACCTTCTCACAGACATCCATGCAGGCAAGACACCAATGAACATAAAAGAATACATTATTTTTAAAAATTAATATATTGTACCTTTAACAAGTGACAATAAATTTTCATTTTCCAGAATTTTATTTTATTTTTTTGAGACAGTTTCTCTGTGTAGTCCTGGATGTCCTGGAACTCACTTTGTAGAACAGGCTGGCCTTCCAAGTCAGGGTTCTGCCTCCCAAGGGCTGGGATTAAAGGTGTGTGCCACCATTCCCAGCTTGAGGATTTTAAATGTAATCCAGGCAAATAAAGGAAACTACTTGGAGAGGCCAAGGCAAGATTGCAAATTTGAGGCGAGCATGGGCTACCTAGTGAGGCCTGTCTCACAAAGAGCTTGAGTTTTTAGTGTGAACCAAGGAAAGCCAATACTTCAAAGAACATATGAATACTTTGAGTTAAAACCTGTCTTTGTTATTTTAGGAGATCCTCGGAGACCATACCCAACTGATTTAGAGATGAGAAGTGGATTGTTGGGTCAGATGAACAATCCTTCCACCAGCGGTGTGAATGGCCATCTCCCAGGGGACGCTCTTGCAGCAGGTAGACTGCCAGGTAATGCCAACTGCAACAGTGTTTCAAGCAAGCCAGAGTTTTCAGAGGTGCCAGGGAGGCGCCGTCTAGCAGTGAACGTCAAGACTGCCATGTGTTCTCTACCAGTTTATTGTTGTGTGCTTGTTTCTTCCAAGTACCCTGCAGTGCGCATATGACACTAGCCTAAGTCCTTCTGACCCTTGTGTGTATCTCCTGCCACCCTCCCTAGGCGCTGGCTTTCCCTTTTTAATTTTTATCCTGAAGAGCATTTTTTCAGTGGACTCATTTTCCTCAGATAGAACAAGTATGTTTTGTAGGTGCTGTGTTTTAATGTGAAATAACCTGTCTAAAGGAGAAAGGCCATAAGTGGGGGACTATGCTTTCTGAAACCCATTTTTACCTACCACTGCTATGCTGAAGTGTGGATTTTGAAAGTCTGCTTTTTATTTCCAAGATAGTCCTTGTCTTTCTCATTGCAATTATATTAAACGTTTGTTAGTTATAGTCCTTTTGAGAGACATCAGTAAATTGAGTAGGAAAATTGAAAGAATTATTAACTAGTAGCCGATGAGTAGCTCATACATGCATACACGTACACACACCCACACACATTGTATGCATATATACATATTTGTATACACACACATGTATATAATATGGCTGGTGTTGGATGGATGTGGTTTGTGTGTTTAGCATTGTGAAACCCTCTTGTTGGATCTCTGGTACTGCAAGGTAGGTGGGTCGATCTAGAGAATGAAGTTACTTGGTTAAGGGAGGTGGATTGAGTAGACTGATTACAAGTAGAACTGATCTCATGCCTTTTCTCCAGATGTCCTGGCTCCACAGTACCCGTGGCAGTCAAATGACATGTCTGTGAACATGCTGCCACCAAATCACAGTAGTGACTTTCTGCTGGAGCCTCCTGGGCACAACAAGGAAAACGAGGATGATGTGGAGGTTATGTCAACAGATTCTTCAAGCAGCAGTAGCGACTCTGATTGAAGGAGCCATGGCAGTGCGCAGACTCTGGTGCTGTAGTTCTGTCAAGAGGGAAATGCAAACCACAGACTCCTAAGGAGCCACCCATTAAAAACCAAAGTGGGTTTTCTTCCCAAAGCCCTGGTTTTCTGTTACCCAATAGGCAAATGTTTGAGGGTTAGTCAGAATTACTGTTGTTTGTACATAGCAGATCTGGAATGAGACTGAAGGAGAGAACAAGGCCTGATGGCTCATGTCTGTAGTCCCAGCATCTGGGAGGCTGAGGAATTGCTGTGTCAGGTCAGCTTGAGCTACAGAGTGAGCTGTGAGCCATCAGGCTGCCCAGCAGCCCTGGCCAGAACAAAAGCGTGGAGCTCTGAGTGGACGCTGTTTCAAAGTGAAGGTGCTATTGAAACTGGAGAGAGAACTATCATTATTATATGTGGTAAATACTGTAATTTGTGTAAATAAACTTGCTTTTGTTTGTACTTTTTTTTCAATTTCTTAAAGTTTATATAGGGGTGGCAGACACCTTTAATCCCAACACTTGGGAGGGAGAGGCAGAAGTAGGCAGATCTGAGTTCAAGGCCAATCTGGTCTATAAATTGAGTTCTGGGACAGCCAGGACTACAGAGTAACCCTGTCTTGAAACTCTCACCCCCTTAAAAGAAATCCAGTTGCACTTTATAATATTCAGATAGGATTCTGGTATATATATTTTGAGAATATATGAGATAAAATGGCTGTATATTAATTAGTAGTCACAGGTTTCTGAAAAATTGAAACCATTTATTACAATCCCATTCCACATAGACACACATGATCACAATAAATTTTCTGGGAGGTTTTGGAACAGAAGGCACTATCTCATACCATCACCTTGTCTCCTTATAGTAACTTTTTCTCAGATTTTATGGGACTGGTCTCCCTGCTTATTTAATGTACACAGACTAGCCTGGGACTTGCAATCATCCACCTTAGCATCTTATTAGAGTTTGTCAGAACGAGTTACTTGTAACTTTTTAACTTCAAGTGGTTAACATCTGTATCTAAGATGTTTATATAATGATCAGTTTTGGACAAGTATTTTTTTTATTACTGCAAATGTAATATAACATTATTGTAGAACATTTAAGAAACAACATAAAACATAAACGTAAACTTTAAGGACCATAAAAAGTTTAAGGATCATACATTTATCATACTTGAATACAAACATTCTAACAAATATGTAGGTATGAATAAGAGAAAATAATATTTATAAACAGTTTGATATATGGTACATGTGTAATTTTGAAAGAAACAAGGTTCCATAGCAAACATCACAATACATATTTTAAAAGCAAAATTCAAATGTTTGCTACTTCACACAATTCACAGAAGTGAACATGTAACAGAAAGGATGAACTATGTCTATAACAATCATTCAAAACCCTTTTGGTTGCCATTTTTCTTGGAGCCGAGAGCTGAACCCAGCCTAGCAAGTGCTCTACCACTGAGCTAAATGCCCATTCCCCCTGAGGTTTTGGGTCCCTTTACAAAAGATTAAAAATAACAGATTTTGTTTGTAAACTTTTATGAACTATTTAATAGAAATTTAAAATGAAAAGGGTTTCTTGACCACATAATAAAAACTGAAGGCATGTTAACAGTTTTCTTATAAACAAAAATCTACCAGTGAGAAAGTGGCATGTTAGATTTTGGCACATCTCTTCAATGTCTGACATGACAGCTGGCTTCTCTCACTGCCCTTTGCATTCAGTCTGTTAAGCACTTGTCAATCATGTGCAAAGACCAAGGTCAACCCCCACTACCAAAACAAACCAATCTGATCAAAAATTAACCCATGTGAGCTGGTTGTGGTGGGGCACACCTTTAATCCCAGGAGAGGCAGGTGGATCCCTGTGAGTTGAGGCCAGCCTGGTCTACAAAGTGAGGTCCAGGATAGCCAGAGCTGTTACACAGAGCTGTTTCCTGTCTCAAGAAAACCAAAGGGGGGGCGGGGAGGGGACCCATGTGAGCCAGGAATACTGGCACCTATGCAGCAGAGTGGGCCAGGGACTGCCTGGTGACAGACAACATCAGCCAAACCATGGTATGCCTGATCAAAGAAAGGTGAGAGGGCACATGCAATCCTGCAGAATGGGCTACTTAGAAGCTTCAGCTATCAGCATTAGCGAAGTCCAAGGTGGTCTGTATGCCAATAAAGGGATTCTCCCAAACCCATAGGCCCCTCTAAAGCCAGAAGCAGGTTAAGAACCAAACCAACCCCACAGCTTTTGCTGTGGACAGCAGGTAGTCCTGCACATGCTGTTCTGAGACATTTCACTGTTGAATCTCTCACAGTAAAATTTTACAGTTTGCTAGTGGAGAGGGGGAATGCAGCCAACTAACCTTTGGCTGTGAAGCTCTGGATCGTTCTTCAGGACCTCAGGGAGATCCTCACATCAGTAGATTTAATGCACTGCCCTATGTAATCCCAACATACAAGGACACAGACCTTAGGCAGTGAAAGGTAAATACAGATGATGAGGCTATTTGTAGTAGGATCCATAGCTTAGTTTGTCTTATGTCATGTTTTAGCACAGATTCTGTCAGACATAAGAGAAATAGAGCCTTGCATGTCATAACCTTTCTAGTTACACAGACTCACTTAAAAATTCTTTTCAAGTAAAAATGAAAAGGAAAACCAACAAGCATGATGAATTTTGCAGTAGGCACATTGCTTTCAAACTTTCAAATGACCATATTTGAGTTCCAACCTCTATCTGAACTAAAACAATAAGGCAAATTCTATTACACAGGCCTCCATGCAGCCAAATGGTACAGATAATTAACCACGAGTTCCTTATCCATCTTAATCTATGTCTCAGGGGCAATTCAGTGGCATATCACAGGAAGATTTTCTGAAGGGTTTGGGCTAACATTAGGAGACTGCAAAAAAGCTGGTGACCACATGGCTTTGCAGATAAAATGGAGTTGTCCTGAAACAGAATCATTTACTAAAGTTTTTTTGTTGTTTTAAGATTTATTAATGTATATGAGCATTCTATCTGCAGGCACACCTGGAGGCCAGAAGAGGGCACCAGAACACATTATAGATGGCTATGAACCACCATGTGGGTGCTGGGAATTGAACCCAGGTCCTACTGATGAGCAATTTCTCCAGCCCTCTTAAAGTTTTTTTGTTTTGTTTTGTTTAAATCAAGGAATCTTCTTGGTCCCTTCGAGGTGCTTTCCTCTGTACCCTTCCAGGTGGTTCAGGCTCTCTTTAAATGGATCATAGCCTTGCTCTTTTAAACAATGGAGACCCCAGAAAAGCTGGTCTACAGGAGGAAGTTCTTCCCAAGGAATCCATTCCCAACCTAGAAGAGAAAAGAGGGCCAATCAGTGCACACAGATGGCAAAGAGCAAGGAGCTTCCACTTGGTGAACTAACATATATTCAGAAAAACATTAGCTGAATTTACAAGTGAACTCACAGTAATCAAACCAACAGCAATGTCTGGGCTAGCCTGGCTGTACAAAAACATACATTTAGAATGAAAAGCTTAGGAAGAGAGGTGACCATGAAACGACAGGGTCTCATGAATCAAAACATTCAGCCCTTACCTAAACTTATCTGAAGTGTCTACTATTCTCACAGATGAGAAAAGATGTCCTTCCCTTAAGTAACCTGGCAAAAATCACAGAGAACTGTTAGATCCAAAGTAGAGCCACTGACTATGTCTAAATTATATTTTAGGTGGGACTCTGACCAGGCAAACAGAAGGAACTATACACAGTTGTGAACTGCCATGTGGGTGCTGGGAATTGAACCTAGGTCCTCAGGAAGAGCAGCCAGTGTTCTTAACCACTGGGCCATCTATCCAGGCCCCCCGCCCCCCACCTTTTTGAGACAGGATTTCTTTATGTAAGAGCTCTGGCTATCCTGGACCACTGTTTGTAGACCAGGCTGGCCTCAAACTCACAAAGATCTCTGACCAGGCAAACAGAAGTATTGCTGGGAGATAAAAGCCTAAAAATCAGCATTCCTCCAAAACTTGTGAAGTGAGTTTCTACCTGGAAGAGTAGAAACTCATCTGACTACATCTCAGCAAATGAGGCATCTAGTTGCCTATTAACACATACCTGTAGCATATCAAAGTCTCTAAGCTAGCAGCCCCCTCCCTCCTTTCCCCACAACCCTCCCCTACTCTCTGAAGATAAACATTTTGTGTGTGCTTCTCTTACTTTCATTTTTTTCAGGTTCCATATTCTTTGGCTCTGAATCATGAGTCATATCCACCTCTCCTTTCATTAATATGGTGACATAATGGTAATTCTCCCTCTCGACAAAAGAATTGACCACGGAGGCAAAGCGCACATTTTTCAGGCGAAGCGCAGCCTCTTCCCAAGTCTCTCTCTGTGCGCATTCTTCCCAGGTCTCCCTGGAAAAAGAAACACAGTCTGTTCAGTATACACTAGGTGTGAGGTTATTGGTTGGAAAGTTGTAGTATAAAGTAAAAGCAACAGTAATTAGTTTATGCTTTAAAATGATGTTTGAAAAATCTCCATCTTGACATTATGTATATTCTGTATTTAGTGATTTGAAGACCCAAAGAGCTTTATATTGGGCAAAAATTAGCACTTAACCACCAGCATTAATTCCCAGGCCTGGAGATAGACTTAGGCAGCTAGGGGGCAGTTTAGTGAGGCTTTCTCTGGGTGGTAGTGACCCATGTCTTTAATCCCAGCACTTGGGATGTAAAGGCAGGTGAATTTCTGTGAATTCTAGGCCTGATCTATAGATCAATTCTAGGACAGCCAGGGTACACAGACAAACCCTGTCTTGGAACGCTCCCCTTTCCCAAAGAAAACATTAACACTGACATTACCTCACACAGTGAGAATGTGGAAGGGAAAAGACTGACTCCCCAAACTGAGATAGAGAGGGGCAGCCACAAGCAAACATTTTCACCTTGTAATGGGTGTTTCCTTTGGACTAAGAGACTATGGGGTCTGGTGTGGTAGTGCATGCCTTTCATTCCAGCACTCAGGAATCAGAGATAGGCAGATCCCTGTGAGTTCCAGGACATTCAGGGCTACATAGCAAGACCCTGTTATCCATCTATCTCTCTATCATCTATCAGATAATATGACCTATGAAATTTCGGATAATAGGAAGTCTAGAACTTCCTTTTAAATAGTCTAGAAAATTAAGTATGATACATGGTGGATAAGGCATGGGAATGTTAAGGCTCCACTTTCCAAGTGTTTATATTACTATATTATTTTATATTACTATACATTACTAAAAGAAACCACACTAGCCGGGCATGGTGGCGCACACCTTTAATCCCAGCATGCGGGAGACAGAGGCAGGTGGATCTCTGTGAGTTCAAGGCCAGCCTAGTCTACAGAGAAACCTTGGAAGAAGAAGAAGAAGGAGGAGGAGGGGGAGGGGGAGGGGGAAGAAGAAGAAAAGAAGAGGAGGGGGAGGGGGAGGAAAAGGAGGAGGAGGAAGAAGAAGAAAGAAAAAGAAAAAAGAAACCACATTGAATCAGGGTGATTTAGATAGTTTTATCTGTTATATTTAGCCACACTCGGTTTAGAACACACTTGTGAGCACAAGCTAGGGTTTCTTGGCGCTTTATATAGAAACCGACGGATCCGCTCCTCCTCCTTTATAGGTCTGACACATCCACCGCGCAGAAGCGGCGGGGCCAGTCTCATAACACTCCGATATATCTAAATCTCATGGGGCAAAGGGAAGACTCCCAGTTTTTCATGAGCATCCACTTTCTCTGTAAGCACCAAGAAACACAAAGGACTTCTACCTGCAACCAGGGGCGGGCGGAGCGAGGACTGAGGGGGAGCGGGTCACAGCACAGAGCCCCCTCCTGGCGGGATTCCGGAGGATCCCGGAGTCATAGGGAAAACGCGGAACTCAACAGCGCATTGATGCGCGTGATACGGACGCATGTGTTGGGCGGACTTGTGCTTCACGCAACTTCCGCCTTCCGGGGGTCAAACTCCTCACCCGAATTCCAAATGGCCCCCAGGAAGCTGGAAACTGCCGGCTCCAATCGACCCTTTCCTCTTCCCCAGCAGGACGCAGCGAGGATGCTCGGAGCTCACCACCACGACGCCGACCCCAACTCCCGGCCGCCGCCTTGGCTCCGCGTTAGCGGCCATAGTGCTTGGCCACCCCCGGAAGTGACGTTATGCTCTGCGGTCGCCTCCAGCTGTACGGAAGCCGGCTAGAGCCTTGTTTATTGTTTCCGTGAGTGTTTGTCTCAGAATTCAGGTGTCGCCTGGTGGGTAGATCGTGTAGAAACAACCCATATAAATTACTGGCTTGAGTACTCGAAGACTATTTAGAGAAACAAATAAGACTAATTAATAAAGTCCACTATGTATTTTAGAGAAAAACATACTATACCAGATAAAAATATGCACCAATTAAAAATGAAATATGAAAAGAAAAACTTTTGCGGAAAGCAGCTGTAAACAAGTTTGACATCTTAAATCTCTGGATGGGCGGGTTTACTTTAAATGTATTACTTGATTTCTACTAAAGTTATGTGTTCATAATTTTAGAAACTCAGTAGAACAAAAACTCCGAACGAGAGCATTGCCCCCTTTAGTCTTGCTTCCAGAGACAGCTTTAACTCTTTGAATTGTTAGTTTTTATGTTTGCACACATATTTGAGTGTATACTTGTTTTACATCCTAGATAAGCCATTAGAAATTTACAGTATCACCTTGTGTAGTGGTGCACACCTGTAATCCCAGCACTCGGGAGGCAGAGTCAGGCGGATCTCTGTAAGTACAAGAGTACCTAGTCAACAAAGTGAGTTCCAGGGCAGCCAGGGATACACAGAGAAACCCTGTCTCGACCCCCCCCCCCACCAAAAAAAAAGGAGAAAAAAATGGAAGGACTTGGAATGTATAATGTTAAGCAAAGTCAAACAATCTCAGAGAGAAAAAAGCTGCATGCTCTTCCTCATATGTGGATTGTAGCCTATAATATATATGTAGATGTATGTATGTCAATAAATGTACATGGAGGCACAGCAAAACATATAGAAAGGGTAAATGAAAGGGTGATGAGGAAGCCCTGAATGAAGTAAGGACCCTTACTTTATAAGGGAAGACATAAGGCTAATTGCTTTTCTAGTTCTACTCTGTCATGGTTTCTCGGGATTTTGGTGGTGGATAAGCACATTTGGTGGTGAAAGTGTAAGATCCAGTGTGAAGCTCTGCACCCTCAGAATTGCCATCTGACAGCACAGAAGTTCACTGAGCTGTGTACCCTTTGGGTCTGGTTAATTTCGGTGGGAATGCAAAATGGAACAACCACTTTGGAAAACATTGTGCTTCATAAAAACAAGTATATTCTTGTTGAACCGAACCTTTTTAATTATTCAATACTTATTTATTGATAACTATATTCACTTATAAACACTCACTTAGTTACTAACCCTAAGAATGACTACAACCCGTATTACCTAACCACTAAACCTATTCTGGGGCAGGTCCTCAGTCATCAGGAACATAGTCTCTGAGACCCTTTTTTTTTTTTTTTTTTTTTTTTTTAAGGCACTTAGCAGTCTTTCTTCCGGAATATCCCAGACATAGATCTGTCTGGGTAAATTGGCAATGGCGGCTTCACCTTAAATAAGGCTTGAGACTTTCTTCTCTCTAGGAAACCTCAGCCATCTGTAGGCCAACTTATTTCCTTTGTATCAGCAACTCTGCCACTCTGCCTCAGTTTTTAAATCTAGTCACAGTTCTGTTAAGGCCACTGTTTGGATCGGTCAAACTCCTCTAGGCAAAAGCTGAGCCACAGGGTTTAGTCCTTGGCCTTTTGCTGTCTTGCTGAGGCTTTCTCTGCTCACCAGCTTCTTTCTGCCTCAGGGAGATCTGGCCATCAGTTCACCAGCACTTTCTCCATCAGATGATACAAACTACTCTTTGTCCTTTCTAGCATGAGGATCTCTAACATCAGAGCTCTCTAGCATGGGCCCCTGCAGGCTCCATCCTCTTATCCTTAAATAGGATCTCTCCTTGTTCCACCTAGCTTCAGCTTAATCTGTACTCTGCCCACTTAGCAGCTGAAAACAATGCCAGGCCATAAACTTTGTTTTTAGTCCATAGAGCTTCTTCTTGTTTCACCTGGCTTCCTTCTTGTTTAGTCCATAGAGACTCTCCTCATTACACCTGACTTTATCTGTGTTTTTAGTCCATAAACTGATAAACTAATTGCCCACAGCCAAGTTGATCTTCATGCCCTGGATTAAGAGACTGTATCAGAAACCCCTAGATAATTACTAAATCTAATTTATATTAATCTAACCCCCTTACATTCTTGTGATAAACTCGGTGATCTCATTGCTAGATAATTGTCTGAGACAAATGAAAGTTTATGTTAATGCAAAGATATGTGTGGAAATATTACAGTTACTTCATTTACAATTATTAGGGTGTTACTCTACTCATGAATAAATAAATTAACTATGGTACATTCATAATGGAAAATTACTGAGAAACAAGGAACACCGTGTAGATACCATCAGCTGTGTAGGCAAATCTCAATTGCATTATGCTATGTGAAAGAAACAAGGTACACGAGCTGGTTAGTTCCACTTAGAGGGTAATCTGAAATAGAACAGACTTGCCACAGCAATAGATCAGTGTTTTCCCAAGGCTTTTATTACAGGGAGAGGAAAACTACAAAAGAACAGAAGAGATTTCCCTGGGATATTGAAGTGTCTATATGCAGACTCTGATGTTAGTAACATGACTGTATGTTTTAACTCAAAGGACCTTGTTATATAAAAAAGTGAATTTGCTGCATTTGTGTTAAGCCTTGGTATATCTAGCATTTTAAAAAGCCAAAATAGAACTTGCAGAAAGGAAAAGTCATGAAGTACTCTGTCAGCGAGGAGGGTCAAGGCAGTGCAAAGTGAAATGTCCACTTAATGTCAGAAAGTCATCCCGGGGGTAGGGTTGTATCTGTGAGGATTACATTTCTGAGGAGAGTTGCCTTGGACTCTGGCTATAAGAAGGCAGACCCCTCCTGTCACTAGGCATTAGAGAATTTGGAACTGGGGACTGACACAATCCATGCAATGGGCATGTCTATTAAAGAGAGTAGGTTGCTCTTAAAACAGAGTAAGACTTTGGGGACTAAAAGGAGGTGAACATGTGAGGAGAACAGACTCATATTTAGATGAACTCACATTTACTTGTTAGTTTCATCTTTTCCTATATTGTAATTCTGTTTTACTTTCCAAAGTCTGTAGTAAAATTTGGTTATCTGTTACAGTCTAGTCCTTGGTTAACTGTGCCTTGGAAAGTTGGAATGGGCGTGGGTCTACTTCTGCATGAAGGAATGACTGAAGGGGAGCATCTTAACCCTAGAGAAATGTGAGGGTCAAGGTAAGGATCCTTACCTCAGCACCCCTAGCTCCCAGAAAAGTGCCCCATATGTAAGTGCACCATTAAGAACATTTGAATAGGGGCTGGTGAGATGGCTCTCCAGTTAGTAGCACTGGCTGCTCTTCCAGAGGTCCTGAGTTCAATTCCCAGCAGCCACATGGTGGCTCACGGCCATGTATAAAGGGATCTGATGCGCTCTTCTGGCATACAGACAGAGTACTCATACATTATTAAATAAATAGAACATTTGAATAAAACTGCCCTTTTTTAAATAAATAATAAGAAAGAAAACCCATTTGAATAAAACTGCTCTCCTTTGCCCTAATATAATAAAATAGTTTCTGAGTACTTTCATTGTATTTGCACAAACAAGAAAGTGATCTTTCTTGCAAACCGTATGCTCTATGTTAAGGATGAGTGAGTCACATGAAGTTCAAATGGCTGTGAGTGGGAAAATACAGTGATTTTTGAGAATAGATGATAGAGAAGCTGGGAAGATAGTGTAGAAGATAAAATCACTTACCACCAAGCCTGATGACCCTGCTTTAACCCCCAGAACAAATATGGTGAAGAAGAGAACCAAGCGCTGCAAGTTACCTCTAAACTGCTGATGTCCCATCCCATACACTAAGTAGATACAATGAAAACTTACTAAGATAAAAGATAGGAGAAGTGAGAACTACCCCACTTAGATGTTGCTCAGTCTAACCTGAGAATTCACGTACCAAAAGTCCCTTTGCACAGTCACACTCAGTGAACAGGGGCACCAGGCATTATTGTAGCTCTGGAACCTAATAGAGATTGTCAGAGACACATTTCCTTCCTCGTTTATCCACATTCCTAGTAGAAAGGAAGTGCACCCAGGCACAGAGGCCCATTCCATGCATAACCCAGAACTTTCTCAAGTGTTCTTTTCTCATTCACATAAGATATAGTATTCTCAGTCTGGAGGATATTAGCATTCTCCACAAATTTTCCTATTTTGTCCTTGCACTAGTTTTGTGTCAACTTGAAACAAGCTAGAGTTATCTGAAAGGAAGGGACCTCAATTGAGAAAATGCCTCCATAAGTTGGGCAATTTTTGTTTTGTTTCTTTTGTTTTTGTTTTTCCAGACAGGGTTTCTCTGTGTAGCCCCAGTTGTCCTGGACTCACTCGGTAGACAAGTCAGTCTGGCCTCTAACTCAAGAGATCCACCTGCCTCTGTGCTAGGCTGTGAGGCATTTTCTTAATTAGTGATTGATGGGGCAGGGCCCACTCCATTGTGTGTGGTGTTATGACTTGGATATAGTAGATATCATACTAAGCTACATGAACTTTCAAAGTGGGTTTTGAATCACACAGAGCTTCAAAATCAAATACAGGGACTGCCAAAAGCAAAGAGGAAGAAGAAAGTGGATGAGTTCAAATCCAGAAGAAGAGCCAGGGATATTTAGTCAGAACAAGGTAGGGTGAAATGAAGGAACGTATCTCACTACAGTGGGCTCTCTTTCCCAAATCAGCCCCTTGAGGAGCTTTGGGTGAAGGAAGGAGAATTTGGACAGCATTGGTGATTGGGTTGGTGATCCTGGGGTTCTATAAGAAAGCAGGCTGAGCAGTCCATGAGGAACAAGCCAGTAACTGGCACCCCTCCATGGCCTCTGCATCAGCCTCTGCCTCCAGGTTTCTGCCCTGTTTGAGTTCCTGGCCTGACTTCCTTCAATGATGAACAGTGATGTGGAAGTGTAAGCCAGATAAACCCTTTCCTCCCCAAGTTGCTTTTTGGTCATTTTGTTTCATTGCAGCAATAGAAACCCTACCTAAGACACTCCCGTTTGTTTTACTCTGTCCTTGTTTTAATGACAGTTTATATGTTTCTTTTCTGTATTTCTATGGTTTATGTTGTTGATTTTGGTTTTATGTACTGGGAATTGAATGTGAGTCCTTGTGTATGCAAGGCAGGTACTTCAGCACTGTGCTACAACCCCGGTCCACTCAGTCTCCACCTGCTAGTTATCCAATTTCACCTTCTGTACTTAACCTAAGAATATTCCTAGCAATGAGTTAGGAACAAGTCTTCTGTTATTTTCTTGAGAGTATCTGACAAGTTAGGATATGAGCCAAGATAAAATACTTAAGACAATGCTGTCCAAATTCTCCTTCCTTCACCCAAAGCTCCTCAAGGGGCTGATTTGGGAAAGAGAGCCCACTGTAGTGAGATACGTTCCTTCATTTCACCCTACCTTGTTCTGACTAAATATCCCTGGCTCTTCTTCTGGATTTGAACTCATCCACTTTCTTCTTCCTCTTTGCTTTTGGCAGTCCCTGTATTTGATTTTGAAGCTCTGTGTGATTCAAAACCCACTTTGAAAGTTCATGTAGCTTAGTATGATATCTACTATATCCAAGTCATAAATTTAAATCATAGTAGAATGCATTTATCCAAAGGAATTATCTAGACCACCTTTTTTCTCCCAACAATTTATCACCTGTTGGCATATGGATCTCTGTGTAGAATTAATTATGGATGCCTATGGGGGGTTATCTTGATTAGGTTGACTGAGTAGGAAAACCTATCTACTGTAGACAGTGCTATTTCCTGGGGTGGGATCCTGGAATGTATAAGACTGAGAAAGTGATCTGTCGGGGGTTGGTCTGTTGCTATGTATTCTAATGCTAATTAATGGCCCCCAAGATCTGGTTGGTGGGGGCTGGAGGGATGACTCAGAGGTTAAGAGCACTGGCTTCTCTTCCAGAGATCCTGAGTTCAGTTCTCAGCAGCCACATGGTGGCTCATACCATTTATAATGAGATCTGGCATGCAGACATACATGGAGACAGAATGCTGTATACATAATAAATAAATAAATCTTTTTAAAAAATCTGGTTGTTACCAAGAGGAACACCTTCTCATGTATAACTGTCTTTGTTGTGTAAACCCTGCTCTACCTATTTTAAAGTTGATTGGTTAATAAAAATGCTGAATCCTGTGACTTGGGAGAAGAGAGGGAGGTGGAGCGTAGTTCCTCGGGCTTGAGAGTAACAGAAGAAGCATCAGGAGAAAGGAGGAAGGAGGAGAGACACCATGGGTTAGGTGATAAGAAAACCACTTGGCCAGGAGGCTCTGAGGATCAGCATGGCATGGAGAGAAGCACCCAATTAAAACATGTGCAAGTATTTATGGGGGTTTGGGCTGGGAAGTTAGCTTACAGGGTTAAGATATGCCCAGTCCCAGTGCTTAAGGCTGTATTAAAATCTAAAAGGTCTCTGTTTATTTATATTCAGCAGGTTAAGGAATAGCTCTGCCACCTTAATAACCATATTAATCATTGACAAATATTAATAAAATTATGTCTACAATGAGCTGAACACAGCATTGGTTTTGGATGACACTTGAAAACACTGTAGTCACTGAGCCACGCAGAAGATTGTAAGTCTCAATGTAATCACTATTACGCCTTAGAAAGACATGCTCAACCACAGAACACGAAGAGTACATTTTAGTAAAGAAACAAATGAACAAAGGGACCTAAGAACAATTCATCATGCTCAACACAGTAAACCAGCAAAGCTCTATCACATATAATGAAGGAAAAATAATGAAACTAACCAGCCTGGAAAACAACTAACATAAAATAAAACTAGCAAATTTTTCTCAATAATAATCCTAAATGTAACTGTTCTTAGCTCTCCAAGTAAAGATAGAGACTAGCTGATTAGATCTAAAAAAAAAATGGATCCAACTCTGCTGTTTCTATGAAACACTTCACTGGCAGAGATATTACCAATTCAGAAAGCAAGTAGACACTGAAAACAAGCTGGCTTAGCGATTCTGATAATGGATAAAGTGGGTTTTAAATTAGAATTATATGAGATAGATGCCAGTGCATACTAATGAAGGGAATAATTCATCAAGAATACATAATTGTAAACTTTTATGAACTGAATGGTAGGGCTCCTGATTCATTAAAAAACAATTACTAATGGCTTAAAAGGACAGGTCCTGATACAATAATAGTAGTTGACATCCAGAGCTTACCCTTATCAGTAGATAGGCCCTCTGACTAAGAATACATAAGGAGACTTCAGAGTTAATCTGCACCATAGACCAAATGAGCTTAACAGATATCTATAAATAGGCCTAACTAACAACTTTGGAACTTTTATTTGTCCATAAAGTTTTCTCTAAAACAGCACAATTTAGCCGATAGAACAAGTGCTAACCAAGGCAGAAAAGCCCCTTGGAACAATTCCTTACATCGTGTCACAGCATGGGGAAATAAAAAGAGAAATCAACAGAAACAAACTATAGAAAGTTTGAAAACACTTGGGGATTGATCAATACACTTGTTTTAAAATACAAGGCTTATTTGTTTATGTAAATGTAAATATTTATATGTTTTTTTGTGTGTGAATGTTTTGCCTGATTATATGCTGTATTACATGTGTGCCTGGTGACCACAGCGGCCAGAAGAGGGCATCAGATCCTCTGGAACTGGAGTTACCGGCAGTTGTGAACCACTATATAGGTGCTGATTCTGGGTCCTCCTGAAGAGCTCTGAACCTGTTGAGCTGTTTCTCCAGCCCCACACAATATACTCCTGAATGACCCATGGGATCATTAAGGTATCAAGGAGGCTATTGAAAAAAAAAATCCTAGAATCAAATGAAATGAAATGAAAACTTACTAGTTCCTCTGAGACAAAGCCAAGGCAATTATGAGAGAAAATTTTGTATGTATGTGTTCGTTTATTTATTTATTTTTTTAAAATCAGGAGTGAGTAGATGGCTCAGTGGATAGAAGTTCTTGTGTTCAGGCCTGATGATTTGAATTTGATTCCTGGACCCACAAGGTGGCAGAAGAAAACCACCTCCTTTTGGCCTTTACACACATTCCATGTCATAAGCATGTCTTTACATACCCGTGTAAGCAAACACATGCACACACCACACATATACACGTGTGCACATACACACAAACACATACAATTTTTAAAATCAGAGATATCACAAATAAATAACCTAATCATGTAACTCAAGGTTTTAGAAAGAACAAACAAAATTCCAAAGCACCAGATAAAGAAAGGGTATAAACTGCCGGGCAGTGGTGATGCACACCTTTAATCCCAGCACTGAGGCAGAGACGGGCAGATTTCTGAGTTTGAGATGAGCCTGGTCTAGGAGTGGGTTCCAGGAAAGCTAGGGCTATAGAAAGAAAACATGTCTCAAAACAAAACAAAAACAAAAAGGGAAGGATCCAATACAAACTGAGACAGAAACTAATGAAATGGAGAGTAAAACCAACAAAAAACAGTACAAAGAACCAACAAAACAACTTAACATTCATAACCGCAGTGAGCTTGGTGCACCCAGTCTCCACAGAGGTGTCTCCTAGGACTGGATGGGCTTGGTGCTTACCAACAAAACAACTTAACATTCATAACAGCAGTGAGCTTGGTGCACCCAGTCTCCACAGAGGTGTCTCCTAGGACTGGATGGGCTTGGTGCTTACCAACAAAACAACTTAACATTCATAACCGCAGTGAGCTTGGTGCACCCAGTCTCCACAGAGGTGTCTCCTAGGACTGGATGGGCTTGGTGCTTAGTTCTACCAAATCTCTAAGGGATACGGACACTAATGCCCCCAGTGTATTCCACATGGTAGAAAGGAAAGAACACTACTACACCTATTCTATGTAGTTGGTGTAGCTATGACAACAAACAAGGACAAGGTCACATGGTCACTCTATTTTGAGCTTTTGAGGAACCTCATTCTGATTTCCAAAGAGACTACAACCAGTTTTCACTCTCACTGGGGATGTGTAAGCATTCCTGTTTCCCCACATTCTTGCTAGAATTTGGTCATTTGAATTTTTTGAAGATAGTGTCACCACAGTGAGATGGAAATTCAAAGCAATTTTAGTTCACATTTTCCTGATGGTTAAGAATTTTGGAGCACTTTTTCAAGTACTTATTGGCCATTCACATTTATTCTGTTGAGAACTATTCTGGTCATTAGAACTATGGTCTGTTTCTCTACCCATGATCTTGAATTCTGACTTTAACCCTTAACAAGTGCCAGAAAGAACCACTGTCTTATCTAGGTCTCTGCTCTCTTCCCTCTTATATGTGGCAAATTTTTGGATGATCAAGCAAAGGAGAGAGCTAGTTTTTTTTTTGTTTGGTTTGGTTTGGTTCTTGGTGTTGTCTACTTAAGTAAGGTAGCACCTGACATACACCCCTTACCGTCTGCTCTGAACCATTGCTTCTTGTGGGTTTATTTATACTTTGTTTCTGCCTGCTGGCCTTTTGTGCTTGTCTACATAGTTGTAAGAGCAGTGTAAGCTTCTCCAGGCTTCCCTAGTCTTTCTGGTGTAGGTATGAAGATAGGGAATACAATTTACTTCCAACAAGAATATGCAACAGTCTGTAACTATTCTGGGACCAGTGAAGAAAGTATGTGCCTGTGTGTGTGTGTGTGTGTGTGTGTGTGTGTGTGTGTGTGTGTGTAGACCAGAAGATAAGGGCAGGTCTATGTTTTTTGTGCTTCTGAACTGTGTGCTCCACGCTGGCTTCCCTGTCACCTCTGGTCATTCTCCTGTCTTGCTGTAGGACTTCTGGGGTCACAAATTTGTGCTGCCACATCCAGCTACCACATGGGTGCCGGAGATGGACTTTGGGCCCCCAGGCTTGTGCAGCCACTGATTTCACTGACTGGGCCTTCTCCCCTGGAAAAAAATAAAGATATTCTAAAGAGACACTTACTCCCCTTCCTTTGGCTATCAAAATATTGAATAATGAACCCCAAAGAAATTGGAACTTCCCTTAGAATCTCATGCCAGAAGAAGGAAAAGAAATAGCCCTAGAGCCAACCAGAGCAGGAACTTGTCTCCTGGGAAGAGGTCACAGTTCTGACAACGGTTCTGACCATCTTAAAGGAGAGACTGAAGCCCAGACAATGATGAGAAGGACCACTGCTTAACTAGGGCTGCTTTTGTGCATTCCTTTGCCCTCTATTTGAACTGAAGCTTCATGTCTGGTCTCTGAAGAGGGACTTGGACCTTGTCCTTAGACCTCTTTGTTTTCTCCTCTTAACTGTTACTTGGTTTCTAGTTCTTTCCTACACTCAAGGGATTTTGTGACCTTAGGTGTTCATCCAATGCTCCTTGTTCTAGATTCCCAAATCTCTCCAGGGTAGCTTACTCTTTGTCCTGGATACAACAGCCCTCAGGAATACAGAACACACAGCTCCTTCTCAAGGAACTACCACCAAATTTGTCGTTTCCTTGATTTCTTTTACTATACTCTTTGGAGACAAGAAAATGGTGCTGGGAACAGTGGGCCCAAGGTGGGATGTCAAAGAATTATTGGACCGAAATTGGTACAAGGGTTTTAGTAAAGACTATATGCTGCAGACAGAATCACAGAAGGTGGAGGGGTAAGGGGAAGGAGAGGGAGAGAATATGAATTGCTTCCCTAAGGGACAATGGGATCCTACTAGAATTGTAAATTTACCTAGTCTTATCTTGGTGGTTGTGTGGGGACAGATTTTAATAGATAAGGGGTGCCCAAATGTTTACCTTGTTAGATACTAAATTGTATACCTTTGTCTGTTCTGAGACTGGTCTTTTAAAGTAAGATGTCAGGGATTCACCAGGAATTGACCTTTGTTTGTTTAAATTCTGGAACTTATTCAGAGTTGAAAAGGGGTGCTGTGGGTGCTGGTTGGCATTGCTAATCTGTTATGTGGTCATAACATCAGGCAAAAGGCTCAAGCCATATTTGGAGAGGGGGAAGATATTGGTTCTTGTAGGAGGTTGCAGGCTGGACTATATGACATTCTTGGAGGCTAGAAGGTCCTCAGTGGTGGGAGACAGGTGTATAAGTTGATGATTGACATCCCTGAGACAATTTCATCTGGAGCTTAATGACCTATAGTCACAACCTTATGAGTACCAATTATAACAGAAGGTTAAGTAAGCAGCAGCCAGAGATACAGAGAACACTAAAAAGAGCAAGAAGGGCCTATAGGAGCTACTCAGTCTTCTAGACCCCTCTTGAAAAGCTGTCTAGGAGCTGTCCCACCCAGAGCTCTACACTAAACTTTGACTTAGGCACTTGGGTGTTTTGGTTTACTTTGAGAGAGATTTATTTTCTTTCTAGCTTTCCATAAGTATTGTCCCAGCAGTACAGATTTCATGAAAAGGAACTCATGTGCCTCCTGCTCCTGTATTAATGCTACCTGGGAATCTGGAGTTTTGGAAGGTTATTCCTATTAAAGAGCTGGGACCATGTTGTTGTACCTCTAGGGATGCCACTGTGGCTTTTGAGATATTGTTTAAGAGGGAGAGAGAGAGATTTATGATAGCCAGGTGATTGTGGTGCATGCCTTTTATTCCATCATTCAGGAAGCAGAGGCAGGTGGATCTCTGAGTATGATGCCAGCCTAACACACAGAGTGAGTTCCTGGATAGCCAAGAGCTACACAGAGAATCACTGCCTTGGAAAACAGAGAGAGAGAAAGAGAGAGAGAGAGAGAGAGAGAGAGAGAGAGAGTGCTTGATTTCAAATATTTATTTCTGAGATTCCCATGGATCAAAGGAGTCCCCCAAGAATAGATTAGACTAATGCTGCCTGTTCCAGCAACAGGTTGTTTGTGGCTAGCAATCCGAAATGGGGAATTTCATTTCAGACAATCCTGGAGTTTTTGTGATGTGAGGGCTTGTAGGCAAGATATAAATTGAAGCCACATAGAAAACTGTAGCTTGTTCCCTTAAGGTTACCAAATATAGTAATATCAGTGGCCTGTCATTAGGCTGCTGAAGTTGGCTGTAATAGAAATGTGGTAAAAGTTAGGTCTCTTTGGTGAAATTGTTAGGCAGTTTAGGTTGGCATCTGGCAGCAAATAGGGCGGAACTTGGCACCCCTTGTTGATATGGACAAAAAGCCAGTTGTGGCTGGAAGATGTGCCCTGTTGAGGAGGCATGGATAGGAAACCTCGAAAGCCACGCAAGACATTGGAAATCTCATGGACCCTCAAGGATCACAAGATAATGCCATATATAAGCCAGAGACTTCACATGCTCTCTCTCTTCCTCCTGGCCTTACCGTCTGAGAAGTCATGCTGAAGAATTGTACAGCAAGGTAAGCCATTAACAGAATTTAGACTGTGATAGAGGCAAAGGCATAACATAAACCTGCTAAGAGAGAGTTCTTTAAAGGAATCTGTCTTGGGGCCCCAGAGTGCCAGAAAAGTGAGGGAGGCAAGTGGAGTTCAGAAGCTGCTTGGAGAGGCTTTCTGTCTTGAGACTTGCCCAGGCCAAAGAGACTGTGGAAATGAGACTTAGGTGATTGAAAAAGCTGCCCTCAGTTTGGCAGTTGGAACAAACTGACTTTATAAACTGGCCACAATTTGGTGGTGGAAATAAACTGGCATTGCAAACTGGCAAAGTAAGGCCCAACAAACACTAAGCTTTGAAATGGACTGCTGAGATTGCTATAAACCAAGTTATACTGCACGGACCTATGCTAAGAATATAAATATTCTTTTAAGAAAGTTAAAATAGTATTAGTTAAGTGTTTTTATATAGGTATTAGAGTGTTATTAGATATTAGGGTGTTCTTAGATTATAGGTTTTAGTTTATAAGAATTAGGTATTTTATAGATGCTTGTTAAGTATTAATAAATATGTGTTTATAAATAAAAATATTCTGTTACATAGAAAGGTCTGTGGGACCTCAGGGATTGAACCCATTTGGCCTCATACCAGGAAAGTATTCAGCTGTACACAGAAGTTGCCTGAAAGTGGGATGACTGTGAGCGATTTGGCAAGCCAGATTTTGAAAGACCAGAGATAAAAGGGAGAAGTGAATCCCCACTTAATTTCAGGCAGAACTACAAAAGTTATATTTATCAGAATACCAGTGGTCTCTCCCATTGCTAAATGGTCATGTGAGTGCTGTTGGAGGTCAAAAGGAGGACAGTGAGATACTCAGCTGGAAAAAAAAATCTTGCTTTGCAAATGTTAACATTGTTACCTACTGTAACTTCTCTAGAGGTGGTGGGACCTGGGTAATGGAGCCAAATAAATGAAATGGACTGAAGTTTCATTCAATAGCCAACTTTATTCAGAGCATCAGACAGTTTACACTCTGAGGGTTAAGAGGAGTCATATGAGTAAAGTGTACAATCACAAGGACAAGCTGCACATGGCTAACAAGCCACAATGGCCAAAACATTTTTTTTCCATAGAGGTATGTAAACAAATAACAATAGCCAGTTGTAATGAATAATCTAAAATAAACTTACTGCTATCTGCTACACCTTGGAGAAGCACAAAAACATATTCCAAGAATATTTCCCATTTTTGAAGAAACTGTGGTCACAAGACTCATCTTGTTTTCTAGTACTTTTCTTACAAGCACTCATAACTCTCTTCACGGGACTCCATTCTTGGATGTGTTCCAACACTTTACTGTGGTGGTCTGAATAGGAATCTTCCCCAAAGGCTCATTTATTTGAATCCTTAGACGGGAAGTAAAACTCTTTGAAAGGATTAGAAGGATTAGGATGTGTAGCCTTGTTGGGGGAAGTGTATCACTGGGGTTGGGCTTTGAGGTTTTAAAAAGGCCAGTCAGAGTCAGGCTCTCTCTCCCTCTCCCTCTCCTTCTCCCCCCTTAGTCCCTCATCCCTCATTGCCTGTGGATCAGGATGTAGCTTTCAGCTACTGCTCCAGCACCATGCATGCCACCATGGTCTCTGCCATTATGATAATGGGCTAAGATTTTATAAGAGTTGCCTTGATCATGGTGTCTCTTCACAGCAATAAACAGTGACTGAGACACCCAACATAGGTTTACAGAAATAGTATAAAGAATGTACCAATCTTATTTATCATATGATTCTCACCCCAGAATGTCAGCATTGTAGTTGCATAAGGAGAAAATTAGTAACATAGGATGGTGTCTAGGCACTCTGGGAATGTTCTATTGTCTTCCATAGACTGGAAACAGAAAGACCATCCCAAGGACTGGGCTTGACTTGTACTTTTTGTTGGGGGTGGGCTTTTGCCATTGGGGTGTTATATACTAAGGACCCCCATTTTCCATCAAGTCTAACTTTGGAATAGTTGATACAGGAGAATCTCAAGTTTTGTACAGAGGTATTAACGAGGTTTATTTTTAAATGGGTATAGGTAGGCTTGGAGAACCACCACATGTGTCAACATGGAATCTCTTTATGTACATATCCAACCACTAGACAAATTAGACCAAGTTTCTATTGTTCATGACTAGAGTGAGGGGATGAGAAATGCCTAAACCATAAGGGATGATGGATGGTTTACAGGCAGCATAACAGGAGCTATAACTGTTGGCAAAGTGGACCCACTTGAGGAGAGATTGTGCCATAAATCCAGCAAGGGCAAAGGGGCGCCTTTAGGACAAGAGGCTGGTTGCTCAAGAATATAAGCAAAAGAGCAATGACTAGGTTCCCAATATAGTGCTAGCTCAACATCCGTCTTCCTGTATAGAACTAGAAACAGGGTTATAACTTGAATCTAATGGCGACCTCAGTCCAGGAACAGTTTAAGAGAGGTCCTGGAGCTGGGTGTAAGGACACGTGCCTTTAATCCCAGCACTTGGGAGGGAGAGACAGGCGGATCTCTGTGAGTTTGAGGACAGCCAGGGCTTGTTACTCAGAGAAACCCTGTCTTGAAAAAAAAAAAAGAGTGAGAGAGGTCCTGGAAGACATAGGCTGAAGACAAATCCTCCAAACTAAGTTTGATTATGCTTGACTTTGAGAAAACGAGAGAATCAAGAGCTTGTAAAATTTTATCGTAGAACTCAGAGAAGAGAGAATCTTGACTACTCACAAGGGCTTGGAGGTGTTTAAGGGTGCTTTCACTGAGGTAGGAGGTATGAGCAGAACTTAACAGAGTGTGGCCACACAGCTTGGGACTGGACTATGGTTTATTTTTTTTTAATTTTTTTTGGGGGGGGAGTTTTTTGTTGCCATTGCTTAATTTTGATTGTGTATATTCTTTTTACATACATCTGTATGACAAAAGGCATTTTTCATACAAGTATATATTGTATGTTGTTAATGTTCCCTCCATAATCCATTGCCACCCTCTTTCTTACCATGCTGTATTAGTCACTTTTGTTCCTTAGACAGTTTCACTTCTATTTTCATATGTCACATATGAATATGTAATTTTATGTATCTATATGAGATCTAAACACCATCTATGAGAGAAAACACAATATTTGTTTTTCTGAGTCTGGCTTAATTTGCTTAATGTGATTATCTCTATTTGTATCCATTTTCCTACAAACAACCTAACTTTGCTGTCCTTAAGGGCTGAAAAAAATGCTATGCATATATATAAATCTTTCCTTGGCATTTCTCCTTTGTTGTACATTTAGGATGGTTTAGGATGGTTCTATAACTTGTCAGCAATGCTGAGTAAACATTGATGTGCACATATCACTATGATATGATGAAATGGAGTATTTAAATATCCAGGAGTAGTGTAGGTGAGTTACATAGAAAATCTACCTTAGGTTTTATGAGAAACCTCCACACTGAATTCCATAGTGCTAGACTAATTTACATTCCCACCAGCAGTATATATGGATTCCCTTTCAGACACATCCTCACCAACATTTGTT
>CAJQZJ010000289.1:134594-189948 GCA_907164525.1 Lophiomys imhausi
TGGAGGGAATTGAACACAGGTCCTCTGGAGGGAATTGAACACAGGTCTTCTGGAAGACCAGTCATGCTCTTAACTATTGAGCTATCTTTCCAGGCCCTAATTTTTTTTTTTAACTGTGCCATTAATGTTAAAGTCTTCTATGTTCATGATTGGTAGCATTGATCTTTTTATAGATATTGAATGTTTTCTTCATAATTTTTAAAAATAAATTTTCTCTTTTAAAAAATATTATTTTGGCTGGTTGTGGTGGCACATGTCTTTAATCACAACATTTAGAAGAAGGTAGACACAAGCGGATCTCTGTGAATTTGCGGCCAGCCTGCTCTTTATTCTTTATTGACTTCCTTCTTAAGTCTATTTATGCTCCAGCATTAATTCTGAATTTTGTGTTTTCTCTGAGTTTATTTGAATTCTTTGTCTGGGATTTCATTTAATTCACTGGCACTGGAAACCGTTCCTATGTAAATGCTGAACCCATCCAAAGTGATCTTTCCCAGTGCCGATCTTGCTGGCTGGAACCTGTAACTGTGTTTTTCTCCAGACTGTCTCCAGCCAGATTCCTAATTTGCCAAATACAATGATTCAAAATTCTTTTTGTAAGTGTTAGAGGTGTTCTGCTGGCCAAAGTTTCATCATCTAATCACAAAAGTTTGGTTCCCTGAGGTTCTGGGATTGCCAAACTGCTGATTCAATGGCTCTTGTTACAATGGAATCTCACTGCTGCTCTAGTTGGCAGCGTCAAAAGTGTTTTTCCTGGTGTTTCTCCTCCTGTAGGAGGGTGTGTGTGTGTTGTATATGTTTATACATATGTATGTAGATGTGCACACTTGTAGAGGGATTTTAATCCATCAATACAGCTTCTGTGACTGGAATACAGAGAAGCCACACACGTTTAATCCCTCTGGCTGGAATACAGCCATGCACTTAGTACACACCTTTAATTCCAAACAATGAAGGTAAAGTTTGTTTGTAGAAGGAAGCAGCCATGTTTAAAAGTGACATCTAATTGAGAGTCAAAGTGATGAACCAGAGAAAGGTTTGACAGAATAGGATAGTCCCAAGCCTCATGAGAAAAGGGAGGAAAGAGTAGCAACTTGAGAGAAAAAGGGGCAGGAGACAGTTTTCTTGGACAGTTATGCAAAGACAGGTTACAGAGAGAGAACAAGGTAGACACAGGTGAAGATAGAATGAGCCAGAGAATGAGAAGGAGCCAGAAAATTAGAACATATTGCCAAAGTAAGTTAGTATGAGACCAAGCAGAACAATTCAGACAGAAGCTCAGAGAAGCCACTTTGAATCAGTCAGCTTGGAGAGGAGTTGGAGCAGAACAACTGAGTTGAACCAGGTAGCCAGAATTCTGAAAGAGCTAGAAAGAGTGAGTTTATTCAGAAGTCTCAGAGACTGAAAACATTCTAGGCCTAGATTAGATTGTACAAAGGCCAGAAGCTTCCAGGATAGGCATAGGTTAGCAGACAGAAGCAGTAAGCCTCCAAGACAATTGCATCAAGAGAATAAAAATTACTTTTACACATGCCCATGTTGAAGCATATGGAGGCCAGAGTTTGGTGTTGGGATGTTGGTCTCAATTGCTTTTTCACCTCAGTTTTCTTTGAGATGAGCTCTCTCACTAAATAAGAGGTCACAATTTTAAACTGGCTGGCCAGTGAGCCCTAAGGATCCTCCTGCCTCTGCCTCTCAGTGCTGGGATTACAGATGTGTACACTGTGCCCAGACCTTTATGTGGATGCTGGGGAATCTGAATCCATCTCCCCAGTGTTTTAAAAAATAAGTTATATAAAGGCAGGTTTGTTGGATATGAGAGGGAAAGAGAAAAAGCATGCACAGGCAGAGATAGACAGACAGACAGACAGACAGACAGACAGATGATAGATGGAGGAGAGGTTCAGAAACAGAGACAAAGAGACAGGGAGAGAGTCGTGAACAGAGGCAGAGAGTGAGACCCCCCCAAAATGTCTGGAGTATAAAGGAAAGGGCTCATGGGGGCCGGGCATGCCCTGTAACAAGTACGAAGTGAGGCATGCTGGGAGAACCTGGAGGTCAGGTCCAGTCCTAATACCCAGGCTTACACATTACCCACTGAGCTATCTGCCAACCTCATGTAGGAGGTTTTAAGATAGACTTAGTCTCTTGAGTTAATGTGAGGAGTAATCTTGAAAAGGTGGATTCAGGATTAGGGTTGTACTTACCCTAGGCTGTACGAAGTGGTAGTCTTAATTGCCTCTCCTGGTGACAGACAGAGAATGAGTCTCTGGATCTAGTAAGAGGTCTGTTTGGAGGAAGGGTCAACCATAAAGGACTCTGAAGGGCCCGAGGCTTGGGAATAATACAGAATTATAAAAGTGGGCCAAGAAGACAAGAGAGTTTCAAGAGTGAGCTTACTGAGAGATTTCTTGAAGGGTTAGGTAAATCTTTTTGACCTTGCGGGAAGATTGAGGGTGTTGGGTGTCAGGGTATGTGGAAAAAATGCTTAATTTTGAAAGCCTCACTTCCTGAGTGGTGTTAAAAATGAAAGCCTGACCAGAATCATCCTGGAGGAATCAGAGGAGCCTGAAGTGTGGAATAACATATTCCAGGAGGACAGTGGTTACCTCAGAGGCTGTTTCTGCTTTAGTTGGAAAAGGTGTTCTCTCCCCAATGAGGGCATCCACTATAGCCAGTAGTGATCTGAGTCCCTTGTATAAAGGGCTGTGGTTGAAATCTGTCAGTCTTCCCTGGCACAGCTCTCCGACACTGGACTGGCTGAAAAGGGGGAGGGGGCCTGAGAGCCCCTTCAGGACTGGTCTGGCAACAGATTTGTATAAAGCTTTGGAAGTGGAGCATGGGTCTAAGGCATTCCTATGCCCCTAAAAGAGGCCCAATTAGAATGTGAAGGGTGTCATAGTTATTGTCAACTTGACACAAACCTAGACATACCTGGGAAGAGGGAATCTCAATTGAGGAAGTGTCTTTATCAGACTGTCCTATGGACACGACTGTGGGGGTATTTTCTTAATTTCTAGTTTATATGGGAGAGCCAAGCCCATTGTTGGCAGAACTAGCTTTGGGCAAGTGGTCCTGGGCTGTTTAAGAAAGGTAGCCAGGCAAGCTTGTAACCACCACTCCTTCATGGTCTCTGCTTCTGTTCCTGCCTTGCCTTTCCTTGATAGTGGAGTATAACCTGTAAACCAATAAACTCTTTCCTCCTCTAACTTTGTTCTTGGTCAGTGTTTCATCACAGCAACAGAAACCTAAGAGAGCTTCGGCCCTCAGAATGTGAAAATTGTTTAGGGTTTTCCATTAGGAGGATCCAGGGAGCAACAGCTCGTTTGGGGGTGCCATATGAAGAGATGGATTGATCCCAAAGCCTTGATCTAAAGCCTGCTGCATCTCTTGAGAGGTGTACTGTAGACGAGGGAGAGTGCAGTTGGGAACTAAGGCAGCCTGCAATGGAAGCCGGGTCATGTATTTAGTCTGCTGATCCATGTGGATGCTATTGAGAGGAACATCAGAGACCTTCTGGTGAGTCTCTCAATGAATAATGACCGCCCGATCTGGAAGCCAGGAGTCTTTGAGTAGGGGCAGCATCTCAGAGGCGTGTTTAATAGAGGCATCACAGGTGGTGAAGAGACCCCTTTCTCTACAGAAGGCTTCACATGGAAAATGCAGATAAAATCTGTATCAATAGTAAGTCTCACACCTAATGTATGACCTCTCTGAGGGTGACTGACACCTGTGTCCTGCCCCATAAACCTGTTTCCACCTGTGAATCATATGGCCTTGTGGCGGGAAAGTGGAGAATCTTGTACACGGAGTCTGGTGCTGCCCATCAGGGGACCTATTTCACAGGAATGCTGTAGAGGTCTCAGAGTCAGGCTCTGGCAGTGAGGTTGTGGGACCTAACCTCTCGCAGGTGTTACCATAAGCTCTGGGGTTGTAAGGGCAGGTTCTGGTACTTGCTCTACCACCTGTGACTCAGTGGAAGGCTCTGGAATGAGGAGTTGATGAGGCATGTAAGCTGTCATACTTAGCCCTAAGATTAATGTAGATTTCTCTGCTGCTCGAGGAAGTCTAAGGACCATGCCATTTTAGAAGCTTACTCTACTCACTCTCCTTCTGGTCTCCTTAGGGCCCCGAGAAGAGGTTTGGCTGTTAGTCCAAAGTGGAGAATCCAATTTCTGAGAAATCTTATCATAACGAGAGGGTCCATTGTCATTGTTTTCTGGCTGGGGTCCCCATGATAAAAATGAAATCCATAAGGTTAGGCTGGACTAATCTGGAAAGGTTCCTTGTGACTGGAATTAGTATAAATCCCATTAACTGGAATTTCTGATGCAAGATTGGGCCTTTTGAAGGAAAAACCTTACATCTACATGAGGCTAGCTTTTGAAGAGCGAGAACAGCATTTTTGATCTGGAGTTGGTTTGTTTGGGCTGCAGGTTAACAACTCATCTACATTTTGAATGAATCTGTTCCCAGAGGAGGAAGGAACAGGTTTTTGGCTTGGGTCTGTCCAAAGAGGTAGGGACTTGCTTGAAAGCACAGAATGGAGATAGTTTGCGTAAGCTATTTAGTAATGTAGTTGAAGAAATCCAGTCTGAGTAGACTTGAATGCAAAGAAAATATCCTATAATTTAACATATAAATGAAGAAGTATCAGAGGATTTTATCCAAGAAGACATACGGTAGGTTGGGACCATAGCCTCCTTTATAGCCCCAGGCCCTTGAGCATTTCTGTAGGATCCATTTAACTACTTTCAAGACAGGGCTATTGCAAAGAGTTACATGGGTAGCTGGAAATTAATCAATTAGAGGGTATAAATTTTCCATACCTCAGGTTTTAAAGGATATTGGGGCTTTTGAGGAAAAACAGATATGATTCTTAAGAGGAACTGTGAAGGAAGGGTTGTCTGTGAGCACCCGGAAGTGGAACCACCTCATGCTTCTGGGAGAACTTGTTGGGTTATATGGGGCCGACAGTATAGACTGTATGGAAACATTTGAGATGCCAGACAGCTCTGCCATAACAGGACAGCAGGCTTGGGGTCAGGAATGCCATAGATGCTTTTGGAGTCTTGAGGATATCCAATGACCTCAAAGTGTAGACATGATGTCATTACCTAAAGTGGGGAATAAGACAACTAGATAGGACCAGAAAAGAATGAGTTTAAAGATATTTGTCTAGCACTTGGGCTAAAAAGTATTAGGAGAGCTTGCCATCAGTATCAGTGGGGTGGGCCAGGGGCCAGTTTTTGCTTGAAAAGGTAGTCAGGGCTGAAAATTTAACCCCAGTGTCCAAGAGCACAGCCATTTTTTTCCCCTGCCACATCTAGGGTTGCTAGATCTAGTTTGTGCAGCCTCAGGACCCCATTAGAAATCAAATATGAGCTTCTTCCTTCCTGGATTTTTTTTTTGAATAAAGGCTTTTATTAGGGGCGAGGAAATATACACACACAGTTGCTAAGACACACAGACAAAAGACCCTCTTCAGAGAAGAGGTTGGGAAGATGAAGCCCTACCTCCCCTTAAGGGCTGCAGGTTTTAAGAGTCTTTAGGGTGGTCTTCCTTTCCCAAGTTAGGGTTAGTTAGTTTTGAGCAGCAAGATTGCTGACCCTCCCACAATTGTGTGACATGTCCTCATCAGGCCTTGAACTTGTTGAGCCAGTTCATCAGCAGGGAGCTCTACTGACAAGAGGAAAAGTGTTTGTTTTAAGATGTCAGAATTTTGTCTCTGGTGAGAGGATGAGGAAGAAGCCAGCCATCTTGGAAGTTCACCATCTCTGATATCTAGTCAAGCACCCCCTCTTCCTATCAAGGCCTCTAACTCGTACTTACTTATAAAGTAATAGGCTAGTTTTTCTGGATGGCGGTTTTTTTCCTTTATTTTTTATTTCTTCAAGTTACATCTCAATCGCAGTTCCTTCCCTATTCCCCCTCCAGTCCCACCCTCCCACCCTCAACCCCCCATCCTCTTCCCTTTTTTTTTCTTTTAAGTTTAAGGTATATCTTATTTCCCCCTACAGTTTCCTCTTTCAGCCTTCCTGGATTTTTTAAAGTCCAAGAACAAAGTCAGATTCAAAAGTCAAAACACCTTTCAGGTTTGATCTGAGTTCCTTGGGTGGAGGCTGGCCATCCTTCTTAAGGGAAAGAAGTGTATTATCAGTTTGAGTGAGCCCCTACTTTGTAGACTGGGCAGGACTGGCCCTTGGAAAAGCCTACTAGCCCATGGCCTTGGGTATTCCCAGATGACTTGTAGTCTTAGTTTGGGTTACAATTGCTGTGATGACTAGAGGATAGAGGCAGGTGAATCTTTTTGAGTTCAAGGCCAGCCTGGTCTATTGAGTAAGTTCTAGGAGAGCCAAGGATACACAGAGAAACTCTGTCATGAAAAACAAAACTAAAACCAACCAACCAAACAAATGTTACAATAAGACTATCAGCCTGCTTTCTCACAGAACCCAGAACCATCAGCCCAGGGATGGCATTACCACAATGGGCTGGGCTGTCCACCACCCATTACTAATTAAGAAAATGCCTTGCAGCCAGATCTTATGGAGACATTTTATCAATTTAGGTTCCCTCCTTTCAGATAACTCTAGCTTGTGGTCAAGTTGACATAAAATTAGCCAGCACAGATGACCTAGTTTGTTGGCTTCAATGATGGCAAGAAAGAGTCCTGTTATTCAAGGCCGGGTTGGTTTTAGACTGAACGGCATGGTGACAGAATGATAATCTATGATTTCCTGAGATGAAGGAGGAGGAAGAAATGGCTACTGCCTTTTATTTCACCTGCCCCTTTCTCCCTTTCCTCCACAGGTTTGACTCTTCTGTCCCTCTTGTCCCTTCCAAGCTATTAAAGATCATAGAAGCTGCCTATAATAAAATAGAGAATGGAATCTGGGGTCTCTGGTCTAGTTTTTTAAGCCTTTGTCTGATATTCGGAGACACTTAGCTTGTAAAATGTAGAGTCAGGTCAGCCTGGTGCTCTGGTCTCTCTAGTGAGTGTAACTGCATTCTCTCAGCTATTCTAGACTGAAAGAGGGTGGGATTTTCAGAAGGTCCCTGCACATCCCATAACTTGCTAGTTAACAGGCTAGATAATGGCCCTTTTCATTCTCCCTAACAGAAACTCAATCATATGGTTACAGAAAACCCATCCCCACCCGCTCCTCACAGTGGTGGTCTGATATGATTGGCAGGGCTCTGTGTTGAGCATGGCAGTGAAATCTGAGCAGGCTGTATCTGGGTTATGAATGTGATCCTTATTTTCCTGGTGTGCCTGAAGGACCAGATTTTCAATTTTTCTCTTTTGCACAGGCATGGTCAGATGACGTAGACATCTTGTCAGGTTACATCAAAAGCCATAGGAACTTTCTGGACCTCTGTAATGAAGGTGGCAGGATCCTGGCTTAATGACCCTGGTCCTGATTGTCCTTGGAACAGGTAAGGTACAGGGACTATGACACAGTTAGCCACCTTATAAAATGGAAAGATGTTTTGCCTGGGAAAAGGGAGCAGCTTTTATTTATTTTCTGTATCCTCTGTGTCAAGTTTCCCAGTGAGTGGGTGACAGAGAGAGTTCACCTGGATGGGAGCAGTTGGAGAGAGCTCCATGGGCAGAGAGCAGGGGGTGGGAGCAGAGCTGGTAAGCAAAGGGGTGGCTATTGGTGGAGAAGTCAGAGCTTGAACAGGGGCTGTGTGAACACAAAGGGCCATCAAGGGCGCCGTCTATGGCTGAGTGTGCTGGAGAAGGACAAGAGAAAGAGAATCTGGTGAGGGACATATTGTTTTACTGTGTTAATTGATTCTCTGACCTCGAAATGATCCAATCCAGGCCAAAATAAGATATATAAAGGCAGATTTACTGGATACAAGAGGGAAAGAGAAACAGTGCGCACATGCGTGCACAGAGAGAGAGAGAGAGAGAGAGAGAGAGAGAGAAGAAGAAGAGGGGGGGGGGGGGGGGGGGGGGGGGGGAGAGGGGGGGAGAGCAAGCAAGAGAGGGGGGTAGGGAGGGAGGGAGAATGAGGGAGGAAGAGAGGAGAGCCCAAAATGTCTGGATTATATAGGAGAGGGCTTCTAAGGGTGGGACATGCTCTGTAACAGGTAGACTGAGGCATGGTGGGAGAACCCAAGATCAGGTTTCAAGTCTGAAGTTCTAACACCTATGACCCTCCTCTCCTAGCTAAGTGACCTCTGACAAGGCCATATGAAAGCTTGACCAGAAAGGAATGTCAAAGTCCTTTCCTAAATTACAACACAAGAGGCCTAACCGTAGGTTATTACTACCTACTGTGCCATTAGCCAGCCATGTTCTTGGTCCTGGCTGAGTATGAAGGGCAAATTTTGTTAGAAGGAAAATAAGTTTTTCTTTGGAGAATCAGAGGCTCAAATTTGTAAAGGTTTTTTTGAGGGTACATCCTCAGGGTTAGTCAGGAGAAAGAGAGGATGGGATCCCTATTGTGGGTCCTATCAGAGGTATGGCACTTACCCTGGAGAATATCAGACCTCTCTGTGTCTTGGATGAGTCTTGATCTCATTGAACTGACTCCGGATCAGTGATCTCTTTGGGGATATACCCAAGAGAAGCAGAAGCTTTCCAGCCTGTGATGGTAAAGCTTGGTTTCACTCTGTAACTAAACTGGTTCAACTGGCCAGGCCAGACCAGTCTTGAAGGGCTACTGACAGACTCAAACTGGCCTAGGATGTGCTGTGAGGGATAGGAGACCCTCCCATGCTGCAGAGAGTGGAAACATGTGGGTGTCTTGGATCAGGGAATCTGGCAGGGAAGGAAAATGTCAGACTCGAACACCAAAGCCACACAAGAACACCATAGTCACACATCCTGTTTCCTCTCACATGAAAGCACAGAAGGGAAAAGCAGTGAGGGGATGGCAGCAATGTGGGAGTCCCCCATATTGTGTGACCTGTCCTGGACAAAGCTGCTCTTGTCAACACTCCCACATGTTGAGAGTGAGGGGGTTCCCAGAAGGAAGAAAAGTAGCTCCTTTTCTTTGTAGTCTAACCTCGTTTTTCTTTTGTCTTCAGGTCCCACTAAAGTGTTCAGCCTTGGCCAGGGTCCTTCAGATGCCAATGGGAAGTTAATTAAGCTTTCCGCAGTATTCTGAAAGGCACTTCTTAGCTTTTACCCTGATGGGCAAGTGGTCTAGAATTCCAGCTCAGAGGCCTTCAGATCTTACTGGAGAGCAGCCCCAGCCTAAAAGATATTTAGTTGTACGTGGGCCAGTTGGCTGCCTACTTACTAGATAGCACTAAAATGGAACCAAAATGTCACGCCAGGAGTGAGGAGCTTCAGGTATGGGGTTAAAAGTGTTTACCAGATCAGAATTGATATAAAGTTTTTTTTTTTTTAAAAGAATATACTTGTTGGAGAGGTGGCTCAGCAGTTAGGAGCACTTGGTCCTCTTATAGGGGACTCGTGTTCTGTTTTCAGTACCCACATGGTGGCTCACAACCAGTTCCAGAGGATCTGATGTCTTTTTCTGACCTCTGTGAGCACCAAGCATGCATGTGGCACACAGACTTACACGAAGGCAAAATAATTATGCATCTAAAATAAAATATTAAATGTTTTCTAAAAATGAAAAGTATACACAGCGGGGGCTCAAACAATGTCCAGTTGGTAAAATGCTGACTGTATAAGCCTAAGACTGAATTCAGATCCCCAGCACCCACATGGAAAGCCAGGTACAGCCTTGCACACCTATAATCCCGGGACACGAGCCCCGGGGCTTGTTGGTCAGCCAGCCCAGCTAAATCTGCAAGCTCCCAGTTCAGTGAGAGGCCCTGTCTCAAAACAACAATGAAAAGTAGGGTGTGGTTAAGAAAAAACTCGATATCAGCCATGGCCTTGAGACACACACACACACACACACACACAGACACAGAAACATACACATAGATACACACACACATAGACAGATAGACGCACACATAGACACACACACAGGAACACACACACACATAGACACACACATACAGAAACACACAAAGACACACAGACAGACAGACACACAGACTCACACACATACACACAGACACAGACACACACAAGCACACACACAGACACATACACATAGATACACACACAGAAAGATAGACACACACATAGACACACACCCAGGAACACACACATAGACACACACATACAGAAACACACAAAGACACACACAGAGACAGACAGACACACACAGACTCACACACATAGACACACACACAGACACACAGACATGCACACACATGCACAGACACACACAGACACACACACATGGACAAGCACACACACACACACATAGACAGACAGACACACATGGCCAAGGAAAGGAGAAAGGAGGGAAGGAGGGGGAAGTGAGAAGAGGGAGGAAGGACACTATGGACAGAAGTGTAATGAGTTCTCAAAAGATCAACCCTCTCTCTAGGAGCTATCATGTCTTTACAACAGTTAGAGAACTGACATGGTTTTAAGTGGGCAGCTCACTATCTTATAAATTTAATTTATAATTTAATTTTTTGACACAGGGTTTCTCTATGCAGCTTTGGCTGGAACTCTCTACTTAGACCAGGCTGGCCTGGAACTCACAGAGATCCTCCTGTCTCTGCCTCAGGAGTGTTGAGATTAAAGGTGTGCACCACCATGCCCAACTCTTACAACTTTTATAATATCATTTGCCTTTCCTTTGTGTGGCCATTTGGGGTAAGGCTGTACTTGTTGCTGTAAGGCAAGTTCACTGGGTCTCCAAGTCTCCAAGTGGTCAAGGTCTGGTTGAAATAAAATGAGGGAATTCTGTTGTTTATTTTTGGCCTTTTTGTCTCTTTAGAACTTTCAGTTGGCCACCTAATCTTTGACAAAGAAGCCAAAACAGCACAATGGAAGGACAGCATCTTCAACAAATGGTGCTGGTCCAACTGGATGTCCATTTGTAAAAGATAGAAATTAGACCCATACTTATCACCTTGTACAAAACTTAAGTCCAAGTGGATCAAAGACCTTAACATAAGGTTGGTCACACTAAATCTACTAGAAGAGAAAGTGGGAAAAACCCTCGAACTCATTGGCACAGGTAACAACTTCCTGAACAGAATGCCAACAGCTCAGGACCTAAGACCAACAATCAATAAATGGGACCTCATTAAACTGAAAAGCTTCTGTAAGGCAAAAGACACTGTCATTCGAACAAAATGGAAGCCTACAGACTGGGAAAAAAACCTTCACCAACCCCACATCTGACAGAGGGCTAATATCCAAAATTTACAAAGAACTCAAGAAATTAAATGTGAAGAAACCAAATAATCCAATTTAAAAATGGGGGAAAGAGCTAAACAGAGAATTCACAAAGGAATTCCTAAAGGCTGAGAGACACTTGAAGAAATGCTCAGCATCCTTAATCATCAGAGAAATGCAACTCAAGATGACTCTAAGATTCCATCTCACACCTGTCAGAATGGCTAAGATCAAAAGCTCAAATGACAGCACATGCTGGCGAGGGTGTGGATTAAGGAGAACCCTCCTCCATTGTTGGTGGGAGTGCAGGCTTGTGCAACCACTATGGAGGTCAGTCTGGTGATATCTTAGAAAACTTGGAATAGCTCTGCCTCGGGACCCAGCCATACCTATAAAAAATTTAATTAAATTACGTTGGGTTGGGCGTTTGTAGAAATAATCAGTTAAATTGTTTAACCAGTATTTAGGTTATATTTAATTGATTCGGTAGCTGTTAATTCTTATCCAGTCATTATAAATGAGCACACAGAAACCACATGGATTTTAACAAGCCTTGGCCTGAATTGAGCAATCTTGGCCCATCTAGGCTAGCTCATAATTCTATTACCCAAATATGACCCCATATATACATACATCCCCTTGGACTGCCATTCTCTACGATATGCCAATGTTCCTGGCCATGTGGAATGAGGCTCCTTTTTTCTAACCCATGGCATGTGTCTTCTTCCTGCTCCTGGCTGGAATGCTTTAATCCTCTGTCTAAAGCACAGGCTTCCTGCTCTAATTTCAGGAAGTCCCACCTTCTCTGTCTTTGCCCAATCTCAGGCCTCGGCATTTTATTTAACCAATCAGAGTCAATATAAGTAACAGACAACAAACAGGACCAATTAACATTTAGAATGCTTAACACTACCCCAACACATACCACTTCTGGGTATACATCCAAATGACTCCTCACTGAATCGTAAGGAAGTTGCCTCATCTATGTTCATAGCAGCCTTATTTGTAATAGCTAGAAACTGGAAACAACCCATATGTCCCTCAACTGAAGAATGGATTAAAAAACTATGGTACATCTACACAATGGAATACTACTCAGCTATCATAAAGAAGGAAATTATGCAATTTGCAGCCAAATGGATGGAACTAGAGAAGCTCATCCTGAGTGAGCTAACCCAGACTCAGAAGGATGCATATGGCATCTATTCACTTATAGTCGAATTTTAACCATCTAGTACAGGATACCTATACTACAACCAATGCACCAAAGGGAACATGAACATAGAATTTTTTTCCTGTCAATAAGACACTTTGCCCTAGTGGTGCTGCCTTGTAGGCCCCCAGTGTATGAGGAGGCTCTTGGCCCTCATATGACTGCTGAACTGGGGCGAGGGATTGTTATGTAGGGAAACTCCACTCCAGAGGAGTGGGATGGAAGGGTTAGGAGGTAGAGGGTGGGAGGGCGGGACTGGGAAGGGTTAAAAGAGGACACTATGATGGAGATGTAACCTGAAGCAATAAATAAATAAATAAATAAATAAATAAATAAAAGAACTTTCAGTTGTTTTTTGGTGTGTACCCTTTGCATGAGTTCTTTTGAGCTTTGGTTTTTGAAAGCCCATGTTCAGCTTCACTCAGTTCAAAGTCTATGCATTTATTTGCAACTTAAAACCTGCCCTTTAGCAGGGCACTGGTGGCACATGCCTTTAATTTCAGCACTCAGGAGGCAGAGGTAGGCAGATCTCTGTGAGTTTGAGGCCAACCTTGTCTACAGATCGAGTCCAGGACTGCCAGAGCTGTTACACAGAGAAACCTGTCTCGAAAAACAAAAACAACACAAACAATAAAAAAAAACAAACAAAAAAAACCCCTGTCCTTTTCTAACAGGTGCTCCTCTAGAGATCAATACAATCAATTATTGACTAATTAAATGGAATGAAAGGTAGGAGGTTAAAAAATAGCAATTGGGAAGCCGGACATGCCTTTAATTCTAGCAGAAGCAGGTGAATCTATGTGAATTCGAGGTCAGCCTGGTCTACAGAGCTAGATAGAATCCTTGTCTCAAAAAACCAAAATAAACAAACAAAACCCTGCAAACGGATGTTATCAACTTATATGTACTTGTTGCTTCCAAAATTTATCGAGTATTTTGTAAAGGTATTTCAATCCAGCAACATGGTTGTTCTGGCAAAGGGATCACATCCAAAGATATGATCCAGCTGGCATGTAGACAAGTCACACAGCTTTAATCCCTCTGGTTGGGATGCAGACATACACTTAGTACACACCTTTGATCCCTCTGGCTGGAATACAGGCACACCGTCAGTACACACACACCTTTAATCCCAAACAATGATGTCTAATGAGGGAGAGATGAGTGACTAATCAGACAAAAATTTGACAGAATAAGTCAGAGTTAGAATATGTCCAACTCTCATGAGAACAGACAGGAAAGAGAGGCCACTTAAAGCGCAATGGGCGAGAGAGAATTCAATGGAATTCAAGTCATTTCAGTTCAATTCAGTTCAGTTCAGTTTGGGGCAGTTTAGAGCAGTTCAGTTAGTGGAGTTCAGAGGCAGTGTATCTAAGCAGCAGAGCAATTCAATGAGAAGCTGAGAGAAGCCAATTTGAATCAGTCAGCTTGGAGAGGAGTTTGAGCCAGAACAGCTGAGTTGAACCAGCCAGCCAGAGCTCCAAAAGCTATAAAGACTGAATTTATTCAGTAGTAAGTCTCAGACACTGAAACATTCTAATCCTGGGTTGGCAGATAGAGGCTGGAAACTAAAGCCTTCAAGGTCCAGGCTTGCAGAAGATTAATTGTATGGAGGTTAGAAGTTTCCAGGCCTAGTCCTAGGGATAGTTAGAAACACTCTGGGCTCAGCCCAAGCCATGTATTCATAAAGCTTAGGTATGGCTCTTATCTCATCCTTTCCTCTAAGGAAATAAAAGCGACATTTACACTTACAGTATTTGTTTTAAGGTTGCTTTCAACCTTTTGGCTACTTTCAGCAAATGATAGCCACAACGCACACGATTCTGGGTCAAGGCATAGAAGAGTATATAACTTATGAGTAAAGCTAAGCATTTCACTTAGGTTGTAAAAGCTGATTATGGTGGACATGCAAGACATAATAAAGTTGGCACATTGTATTCCTAAAGATATGTTAAACTCAAACAGGCTGAGCACACAGAAGGATAGCAGAATATGTAGTCTTAAATGCTCTCAAGGAATATTATTACTAAGCTGCTAAGTCTGGAAAAAGTTCAATCTGTTTGCAGGCAAGAGGACTTTTTTCAGAAAAATGTGATCGCCACAGCCTGGCACTTACCGTGTGGCCAGCGATTACCTTTGGACTTCTTATCATCCTGCTTCCTGCGCTTGAAATACTGATATTACAGGTATGTGACACTGTCCAATTTTTGTGGTGCTGGGGAACAAAATCACGGCTTCATGTATGACAGCTAAGCACTGTGTCAACTGAGTTACATCCCCAGTATTTCAATTTAGCATCACTTGGGAAATGGAATCTCAATAAGAGATTGTCTAGATTAGGCTGGCCTGTGGGCATAGCGGCGAGGGACTCTTATTTAGTGGAAAGACCCACTCAGTATGGGTAGCAGTGTTCCCTGGGTGAGGGGTCTGGGTTATATGGGAGGACAGAAAAACAGCTGAGCACTTGTGTGCCGACAGTAACCCATTGTTCTCTGCTCCTGACTATGCATAGAATGTGTCTAGTTGTTTCAAATTCCTGTCATCTTGATCTCCCATAGTGATGGACTGTAACCTGGAATTGTGAGCCAAATAACCCTTTTCTGTCTTAAGTTGCTTTGTCAGGGTATTTCATCACAGTCCCAGGAAGTGTAATTAAGATGATGTATGTGTCTCCTCCACCTAAAGACTCTAATAAAATTGTCCTAATTTCCCCTGGGTGGAGCCTGGGGTGGTTTTCTTGCTTTGTTTTTTCCATTTAAAATATTTTAATTAGTATATATTAACGATATATAATATTGGGTTTCATTATAGCATTTCACAAATGTATTTAATAGATTTTAAAACATCATTTTATATGTGTGGGTGTTTTGCCTGCATGTATGTCTGTGTATCAGTTGCATGCCTGGTGCCCTTGGAGGCCAGAAGAGGGCAACAGATCCTCTGAAACTGGAGTTACAGAGGGTGTGAGCTGCCATGTGGGTGCTGGGAGTCACACTGGAATGCCCTCGAAGAGCAGGAAGCAGCTCTTAACTGCTGAGTCATCTGTCTAGCCCGTTTACAATGTATTTTGGTCATATTCACCTGTTTTCTTCTTTTGTTTCCCTCCCAGTTCTGCAGATATCCTTCCTCTTCCCAAATAATCTCACTTAACTTTCCTGGCTTTTCTTTGATGACTGAATGAGTTTTATTAGACTTGCTTACAGGAGCATAGGCTACTCCACTGAAGAAACTAGCCCTCTACTATCAACCATCGACTTTCAATTAATCCTCAATTAGGGGTGAGGCCTCATGGGACCCTTACCCCCTCCATGACAGGATGCTGATAGGTCCCACTTGTGGGGTATTTCCCCTTCTTTTTTTTTTTTTAAGGCAGGGTCTCACTGTGAGTTGTGGAGTAGTCTGGAGTTCTTTAACTTCCAGCCACAGTTTCCAGTGTGCTGGAATTGCAGGCATACACTACCAGGCATGTCTTGGAATGGGTATATTTTTAAAAAATTAGGGTACAACTAATGGGTTTCCTCTGACATTTGTATATGTAGTTTTGGTTGATCTCCTCCTCCTCTCCCTTACCTCCCTGCCCTTTCTCTCATGTGTCCTATTAGTTACCACCCCTGAACCCCAAGCATTTTATTGTTGCCTTCTCATGAGCTCTTCTATAGTTTTGCAGCCTCTAACTGGTGCTCACACATATAAAAAATTTGAAGATAGCATATTTAAATGACAAAGAACATGTAATATATCTTTCTGGGTCCTGGTTTCCTCACTTAATATATTTTTCAGTTCAAAAGTGATAGTATTTTATTTTCTGTTAATTATATGTGTTGCTGTATGTGTGTGCTCGTGGGTGCGGGTGCCTCATCAGGCCAGAAGAGGGTTTCAGATCCCATAGGCCACGGAGAGCTGCCTGACATGGGTGCTGGGAACTGAACTTAGGTCCTCTGCAACAGCGGTACCAGCTTTTAACCACTAAGTCATCTCTTCAGCTGACTTTCAAAGACACTTGCTAGTGTTTTCAGTGTGCAGTCAGTTTCAGTAGCTACTGAGTGACAATCTTTCGAGTATCAGGAGCGCTGCCTATTTTATTTTATTTAAGATATTGTATCCCAAAAGTTGAAAGCACACATTCACTCTCACGAATTAACCCCATTTTATAGGGAGGTCACTAGGGCTCAGAGAAGATAAGAAGACAGAAGTGGCGGCGCCGCAGTTCTCTCGGAAGTGCTCTGGTGGCCTTGTGGCCACACTTCACGCATTCGGAGGCTGAGGTTGAAGTTCTGAGGGCCAAAGTTTGCTCCGTGCCCGACAAATGAGGCCAGCCCGGCAGCGACAGGGTTAACCGGAGGCCCCGCCCCCGGGCTTGTCCAGGTCGCGGGAGGGACGCGCGTCTGAAGTGGTTGGGTCTCTGCGCGTGCGCGGTGCCGAGGGGACGGGTCGGACTCGGCAATGGCGGTGTCCATGTTCTACGGCCGGCAGTTGGCCGCGGCCGCCCTGAGGAGCCGCCGGCCGCAGTCTGTGCTGCGGGCCGCCGCCCAGGTACGTCTGCCCGGTTGGCTTCAGCCTCCGGGGTCCGCAGGCGAGGCCTGGGGGCGCGGCCCGGCTGCACGGCTCTCCGCGGCGTCTGCACGTCCCGGGTGGGGCTCAGTCGTGCGACCGCGGGCCAGGGCTGCGAGCCGGCGCTCCGGCAGCTCCGCTCCGCTCCGCTCCGGCCTGCGTCCTCAGCAGGCCAGGTTGGGCGTCCTGGCTGCGGGCCTCGCCTACCGGAGCGTGTCGGGGCGTTCCGAGGGGAGCCTGGGGTCGTTCGCCCGAGGGCCGATGCTGTCGGGCCCCTTTTGGGTAAGAGGGATACCCTAAGGGGGATGCCCTTCAAGTGTACTTTCGTGTCCTGCAAACTGTCGTTGGTGGGGAGGACTTCAGAACAGCAGCACAGCCTGCCTGCTGTCTCCACATAGTTGTGTTCTGATCAGTCAGTCCTGGTACTGAGTACTGGTAACTAGTGTTAAGTTTTCCAGCTGACAAATGAAAGGAAGGAAGGAGTCTTTCAGAGGGCTTCATTTCTGGACACACTCTAGTACCGACTTCTTTTCGTTGACTTGTTTCTCGATATTTAGAGTGGGTCAGATATTGTCCTAAGGTCGTTAGACTTGTCAGCAGCACCGGGGCTGTCATTAAGACCAGGTATCATTGATGACGATGTTGTGGCTTAGAGAAGAAGTATTTTGGCCCGTAGCAAATGAGTCGAAGGCTGAGGTTTAATTCCACAGCTGTCCCATTTCTCAAGCTGCGTGCTTGTGTCTGCTCTACCACGTCAAGAACATAAAACTGGGTACCAAGGATGTGGTTCATTTGATAGAGTGGGGCCCTATCCATTAGGAAGTCCCAGGGTCCATCCCCAGCATCCCTGTAGTCCTAGCACTCTAGGTGGAGGCAACAGGATCAGACATTCAAGGTCGTCATCTACATAGAGAGGCTACAGGAGACCCAGTCTCAAAAGAACAAAAACAAACCAGTTAAACAATAGGCCCCATAAAAATTGGCCCTCAATGTTAGTACCTTAAAACTGCAAGAGCAGGATCAGCTTTCTAAGATAGTTACAGAGTTTTTGGCTATGTGCTTAAGGAACTAGACACACTATAGTTAGATAGATTTAGCCCCTCCCCTTCCTTAAATAACCGCTGTCAAGTTTTTAGGGAATAAGGATTAGTGAACAAATAGGTTTTCATTCTAATAGTTTTTATTCGTGTAGAAATTCCTCTAAAAAGCCTGGTGTGGTGGCGTGTGCCTTTAATCCCAGCACTTGGGAGGCAGAGGCAGGTGGATCTCTGAGTTCAAGGCCAGCCTGGTCCACAGAGTGAGTCCAGGACAGCTAGGAATATACACAGAAAACCAGACTCAAAAAATGAAAAAGAGAAAAATTCCTTTAAAAATGCCTTTGCATCTCCTATGGGATGTGTAATATGTTGTCTTTATTACAATTCTTTTTCTTTTATTCTAGCATTAAGAAAGTATCTTTGGTCTGGCATGGTTGTCCGTGCCTTTAATCCCAGCATTTGGAGGGCAGAGGCAGGCAGATCTCTGTGAGTTCAAGGTCAGCCTGGTCTACCAAGGGAATCCAAAACAGCCAGGGCCACTACACAGAGAAACCCTGTCTTGAAAAACAAAACAAAACAACAACAAAAAAAAGAAAGTATCTTTGGAGTTTGCTAGTAGTCTGGCTCCTTGCTCTGTCTTGGGGGGGAAAAGTGGGGAAACTTGTTCAAGGTCATACATTAAATTTAGTAATTCAGTTCACTTAAAGAAATTATTCCTGGGAGCAGGGTGATGGTGTCTCAGGGTTTTAATTTCAGCACTCGGATCTCTGAGTTTGATCAAAGTCAGCCAGTTCTACAGAGTAAGTTTCCAGGACACCCAGGGCTGCACAGAGAAACCCTGTTTTAGAAAGAAAAAGCAATTATTCCTTTGGCCTTCCAGTTTTCCTGTATCTTTGTGGGAAATAATTTGGGTTATGACAGACATTTGTGGGTTTGTCCAGGAATTGTGTTTTTTTTTTTTTTGGGGGGGGGGGGGGGGGGGGGGGGGGGGCAGGAATATTCTTTTTCCTTAAGTTTCCTTAAGGATCTTTGTGAGTTCAAGGCCAATCTGGTCTACAAAGTGAGACCAGGACAGCCAAGGATTCACAGAGAAACCCTGTCTTGGGGGGAAATAAAAGGACAATACATTATTGTTACTCACAGCCACTGCAGTAGAACACCAAAACTTCCTCCTCCTGTCTAACTGTAATTTCTGATGCTTGGGGTTATGCAGGAATTTATATTACTAACAGAATTTAAAACTAGTGAAATTTGAAGTAACGACAGCTAGTGCTGCAAGGAAACAATTTTCTCAAATACTTCAGACGTTCAAACTTTAACGATTCCTCCTTTGTGAATTCTCTGTTGAGCTCTGTTCCCCATTTTTTGATTGGATTATTTGGTTTCTTGGCATTTAATTTCTTTGTAAATTTTGGATATTAACCCTCTGTCAGATGTGGGGTTGGTGAAGATTTTCTCTCAGTCTGTAGGCTGCCGTTTTGTTCGAATGACTGTCTTTTGCCTTACAGAAGCTTTTCAGTTTCATGAGGTCCCATTTATTGATTGTTGATCTTAAGTCCTGAGCTGTTGGTGTTCTGTTCAGGAAGTTGTCGCCTGTGCCAATGAGTTCGAGGGTTTCTCCCACTTTTTCTTCTAGTAGATTTAGTGTGACCGGCCTTATGTTAAGGTCTTTGATCTACTTGGACTTAAGTTTTATACAAGGTGATAAGTATGGGTCTAATTTCATTCTTTTACAAGTGGACATCCAGTTGGACCAGCACCATTTGTTGAAGATGCTGTCCTTCTTCCACTGTGCCGTTTTGGCTTCTTTGTCAAAAATTAAGTGACCATAGGTGTGTGGGTTCACTTGATACAGCAATACATTAATAATGGAAACAATCCAGATGTCCTTCAACTGAAGAATGGATTAAAAAAAAGAAAAAACAAAAAAACCTGTGGTACATCTACACAATGGAATACTACTCAGCTATCAGAAACAAGGAAATCATGCAATTTGCACCCAAATGGATGGAAGTAAAGCTCATCAAGAGTGAGCTAACCCAGACTCAGAAAGATACACATGGGATATATTCACTTATAACTGGATTTTAGCCATGCAGTACAAGATAACCATCCTACAATCAGTAGACCCAAAAGAGCAGGAACAAGGACTTGTTTACCTGTCAGTGGGACACTCCACCCTAGTGGAACTGCCATTTATGCCTCCTGTGCAAGAAGAAGCTCTTAGACCTCATGTGACTAATGAACTGAGGGGGGCTGAAACACAGAGACACAGGAGGCATGGGAGGGGTGGGAGAGGGGGTAGAGGGTGGGAGGGAGGGGCTGGGAGGGGGTGGCAATGGAGATGTAACCAAGTAATAAATAAACATTAAAAAAAAAATCTCTTTAAAGAGCTGGGCATGGGGCTCTGAGTTCAAGACTAGCCTGGTCTGTAGAGTGAATTCCAGTATAGTCAGAGATACACAGAAAAATCCAGTCCCAAAAAATCAAACAAAACAAAACAAAAAACCAAAAACCAAACCAAACTCAAGGTAATGAAATGTTCCAACACTATTATTGTAATGCTTTTACCTAATTTAACATTTGCCACATATGCTTTTATTTGAGACAGAGTTTCTCTGTGTAGCCTGGGCTGTCCTGTAACTTGCTCTGTAGACCTCACACTGGCCTCAACTCTCAGAGATCTGTCTGTCTCTGCCTCCTGAGTGCTGGCTTTAAAGGCATATGTCACCATCACCAGCCTCCATCTATCTTTAAAAAATTCTATGGATATACGAAGAGCCAAAGACAACCTTAACAAAAACTCCAGTACTAGATGTGAGAGCCTTCTTTGGTTGTTGGCTAAGAAGCTCCCAAAACATACCACCTATTGTTATTGCCCTTGGTCACCCCAAGAGGTGGAAGGGAAGTCTCTATGCTGAAGACGCTGTGTACTTCAGAAACAGTACCCAGAGCTGATCCAAATGCCCCCTTCCTGAAGACAAGCTTTCATGGTAACAGACAGCACGTACTATACAGTCTTCCCAAAGCAGGGAGGCAACCAGCAGTCCTCTCCAACTGTGATACCTATGAACCATATCAATGACCAGCATGGCATGATAAGGGTGCAGTGGTGGCACACATACCTTGATGGTCATCAGCAACTCTAATTAGACTTAAGAACTGCTCAATAAGAGGGAGACCATGCCTGGTACAGGGTACCTAGCTGACTGCTCAGGGCTAGTGAAGTCATGGATATTGAAAGAGAACTTACAACCACTAATTTATTAAACCAGCATAATCCCTAACAATAATCTATAAACATTTCTCCTTATGCCACAGATAAGTGTAGTCCTCATCCCTCATCAAGGAAACTTCTTTTTGCAATAGATGAAGACTACTACAGAAAACCACAACCAGTCAAAGTGCAGTGCTGTGGATCCCAGTCCCAATGGATACACCTACAGAACATTCCCACACCTAATGAACATTGGTAAAGAGGGGTCATAAAGATTATTAGAGCCAGAGAATCAAGATCAGGGAGGTTATTGTTTGATTGTATCTTCTAGTAATATCAGATAAAGTCTCACGAACATGACTGTCCAAATATAAGCTGAACAAGGATGACAATGACCATGCCAAACTGGATGAAAAGTCCACAAGGCCTCAACCCTACCCAGAGAACTATAGCAACTAAGAAAAACTAGAAATGAGAGAGATGGCCTTTCCTAGGGACAGCACATCACTTAGTTGTTAAGTACTAAGTGATCATCCCGGAAAACATACATACAAGGATCATTAAATGGACCAAACAGGCTATATTTAGGAATATATATGTGTATATGAATATATATATGCATACAATAACTAGTGAAAACAGAGGTCATGAATTTGAAGGAGAGAAGTTATATGGGAGAATTTGGAGGGAGGGAAGGAAAGGCAAAGGATAAATATGTCAAAAATATGTACATATATACTTATATATATGTAAAAATCACACCATTTCTCTTTGCTGAACCACCTGAGTAAGTTGCAGGCATCATGACACTTCTCTCCAGAGTACTCATACATACATCTTTAAAAATAAAGCATTTTGGAACCTATAATATATACCAGGTACTTGGGCACTGAGATGGCATGATCACTTGATTCTGGGGTTCTAGACCAGCCTGGACCATCTGAAACCAAACCAAGACAAAATGCCCCAACCCCCAAGGAATGGCACCTTTTCCCAAAAAACCATTGTATGATCATATGTAGGAACTTCATCATTGTTTTAAAGTGAATATCTAATGTGCAGTTCAGATTCTGATGTCCTTACAGTGTCCTTTAGAGTCTATGTCTTAGGAATGAGAATCCATTTCTATGGTGTTTCTTTCTGATGCATATGGCTAAGGAGGTGCCATCTAGTGGCATAGACTGCTGATTGACTTTTTTTTTTTAAAAGATTCATTTTGTTTTTAATTATGTGTGTATGTATGTGTGTGTGCATGAGTATGGAAGAGAGCATCAACTCCCCCAAAGCTGGAGTATGGGAACCCTTGAGCTGTTCACTGTGGGTGCTGGGAACAGAACCTGGATCCTCTGGAAGGACAACAGTATGTGCTCTTTGCTGCTGAGCCATCTTTAACTCCAGCATTAACATTTTTTGCATTAGTGGCACACTGTCTCCTATAGAAACATTTAAAAAAAATTAATGTGAAACTTTTATTTGGTTAATCTTGGTATTTCTTCACTTTTATTGTTATTTTGAGGTATAGTTTTTATACAGTAAAATATATAATTTAATTTAATGGTTAGATTTGATTTTTATGTTTGTACAACTCTTAAGTCATCACTCAGATAAGGTAGGTACAGATTTGTAAGCACAGAGAACTCCATGCTCCCTCTCTTTATTAATGCTCCCATTAAAAGTAACCACTGATCTTACCTTCTGCTACCACAGGCCAATTTTGACAACCATGAACTTTGTAAAAAGAGAACACAGGGGCTGGTAGGATGACTCAGTGGGTAAATACTATGTTTTAGGAATGTGCTCCCAAGCTTGAAGACCTGAGTTGGATCCCTGGGACTCACATGGCATTAATTTGGGACTTTAATTCACTGCTGTATGAACAACTTTTTCCCCTCTGAAGTATCCTGTTATATAAATATCTTTAATTTATCCTGCTGGTCAACAATTGGGCTATTTATTTACATTTCTGTCTTTACGAGTAATCCTTCTGTAAATGTTATTATATATGCCTTTGGGTAGGTATAACATTAGTCTCACTTTCTGTTGCTGATATGTAGGAATTGGTAAGGAGATAGATGCCCAGAACAGTGGGAAGTTGCTGGCTTTTTTTTTTTTTTTTTTTTTATAAAGATTTATTTATTATATGTATACAGTGTTCTGTCTGCAGGTATATCTGCAGGCCAGAAGAGGGCACCAGATTTCATTATGGATGGTTGTAAGCCACCATGTGGTTGCTGGGAATTGAACTCATGACCTCTGGAAGAGCAGCCAGTGCTCTTAACCGCTGAGCCATCTCTCCAGCCCAAGTTGCTGGCTTTTAATATTGGAGTGACACTGAATCAAGGTATTGAGTTAGCCAAATGAAGAGATAACCAGGCTATAGTTTTAATTATGGTTTTTGGTTTTTTTTTTTTTTTAGGTTTTTCTAGACAGGGTTTCTCTGTGTATCCTTGACTGTCCTGGACTCTCTTTGTAGACCAGGCTGGCCTTGAACTCACAGATTATCCGCCTGCCTCTGCCTCCCGAGTGCTGGGATTAAAGGCATGCTCTACCATGCCCGGCTTAATTATTGTTTTTTCTTGTCTTGTTCATGTTCTTCTTGTTCTTCCTTCTTGAACTGTGTGTGTGAACACTATGTGCACATGGAGTTCAGAGGACAACTGTGGAGTTGTTTTTATCCTTCCACCTTTGATAATTTTGGGGTGAACTCTGGTCACTAGGCTTGCATTGCAAGGCACTTTACTCACTAAACCATGTTGTCAGCCTCAGCCAGGCTTTTAACTAGCACAATTAGCAAGACATTGCTATTATATGTGATTGACTTGTTAGGCATCTCAAACTGGAGTCCTTAAGAATCAACTAAGTGATTTGTTACCAGTTCAGATTTTCTTTGAGTCCAGTTCAGAGATTCTGATTTTATGGAGTATAGAGTTCAGGAATATGCATCTTTTTTTTTTAAATAATTTATTTTTTATTTCTTCAAGTTACATCTCAATCACAATCCCCTCCCTACTCCCCCCTCCAGTCCCACCCTTCCACCCTCCTCCCCCTCAGCCCCACCATCCTCTTCCCTTCTTTTTTTTCTAGTTCCTATGTGCCCCCCCCCGCATGCTTTAAATGTTTAATAGAACCAGGCAGTGGCTCACACCTTCAATCTCAGCACTTAGAAGGCAGAAGCAGTTGGATCTCTGAGTTTGAGGCCAGCCTGGTCTACAGAGTGAGTCCAGGACAGCCAGGGCTACATGGAGAGAACCTGTCTCTAAAAACAAAAAAAAACAAACAAAATCCACCAAAAAATGTTTAATAGACTGAATAGATGTTCAACATGGGTTGAAAGGAGGAGTAGTTTGTAACCCTGTCCTCAGGGAAGGTGTATGGTATGGGTACCAAATCATTGAGCTGTCACTTACCTCATGGCAGGTGACACAGACCCCAGAGGAGGATGGAGAAGAAACTGGGGAACATTTTCAGTTTGGTGGGGAAGATAAGATTGGCCTCAGGGCCTCTGAATTTATCATTTAGGTAACTGATTTCCTGTAGGCTAGTGGAGATGTGGTAATAAAACATAGATGTAAGACTAGGACTAGGTAAGAATAATGAAAAAATATTTCGAAGATTAACATTTGATATTGAACCGGTAGACCAGCTGTTAGTTTTATATTATAATTGAGGTATTCTATTGTGTTTAGATGATTTAATGTAGCAATTATACTTATGAAGTGAGCACTATATAACCAAATATGAAGAGGTCTCCTGTCTTTCTTTCCTTCCTTCCTTCCTTCCTGCCTGCCTCCCTCCCTCCCTCCCTCCCTCCCTCCATCCCTCCCTCCCTCCCTTCCTTCCTTCCTTTCTTCCTTTTAAACAAACAACTGCCAAACCACTGTCATGCTTAAATGTGTCTGCAATTTTTTTTAGGTTCTGGGAAATTCTGGATTGTTTCACAAGCATGGACTCCAAATACAGAAGCAGCAGCAAAGAAACCTCTCACTGCATGAATACTTGAGTATGGAATTATTGCAGGAGGCTGGTGTCTCTGTTCCCAAGGGCTTCGTGGCAAAATCATCAGATGAAGCTTATGCAATTGCCAAAAAATTAGGTACTTTAAAAAAAAAAACTTGCCAGAGAAATTAGGACAAAATGTGAGCTTTACTTTTGGTTTGATGACTTTTGACATTTCTTTATTTTTGGAGGCAGGTTCTCATGTTGCCAAGGATGACTTTGAACTCAGACTCTCCTGTCTTAACTTCCTAAAATGCTGGAATTATGTGTATGTCACCACATTTGACCTGTTTTTTTTTCTTTCTTTCTTTTCTTTTTTTCTTTTGTTTGTTTTTTTCCTTTATTTTTTATTTCTTCAAGTTACATCTCAATTGCAGTCCCCTCCCTATTCCCCCTTCCAGTCCCACCCTCCCACCCTCAACCCCTCCATCCTCTTCCCTTTTTTTTTTTTTAAGTTTAAGGTATATCTTATTTTCCCCTAGTTTCCCCTTTCAGTCTAACAAATGGCTCTTTCTCTTATAATAATAAATACAATACAAAACAACAGAGGTAATTAGGCCACAGTTATGAGGGTTATATGGCTTAGCGTACATTCCCAATGTCCAGTCCATATGTATTTGGCACCTGACTTTAACATTCTACTATCTAACCATCTCCATGAGTTTACAGTTCTACATCTAACTCAACATTAATACTAACTTGCAACACAATTTTAAAAGTATCTTCTTAGATCTATAACACTCTCTTGATTCCTAAACCACTCAAAATTTAATTATGAGGCTCTAGCTATCTGTTCTTCAACCACCTCAGAGACCTGAGAGGGATAAATGTATCTGATTTTATAGGAAGTACAGGGCCTGCAGCTTCCAAAACTAAGAAATGACATACCAGTGGCTGCCTGGACAGTTCCCATTTTCTCTCCATACATTACAGCATCGATCTTCAGTTGTTTGGCCCCCTTTCTCTGACAGACATTGATTGTAGAGCAGAGGTTATGAAGGACTTGCCTACCCTGTCTTGGCAGAGCTAGGCTGTCGACTTACCTACTTCCAGATTTTGTCCTTTTTGGATAGCATTTTGTCTACAGTTGGAGCAGTTGCTTTTCCTACCAAGAGATAGGCTTGCGATTAATTCAATCATCTCCCACTGGAGATTCTTCGATGCTCATCTTCTACTTGGGGTAGAATAGGGGGTGCTGTCAGGAGTTGATATGTCTTGATATAAAAAAATATAAAGTTACGAAAACATCTTTGAATGCCATATTCTGCAGATCTCTTGAGGTTTTTGAAGAGGCCCTATCTATCTCTTATATTAGGGTAAGCAGATGTTGCTTGTCTCTTAGCAGCTTTATTTCTGATTAGCTTAGAAAATAACTATAATAGGCTGTCATAGTACCTAACAGAATGACCGGCTTGCATAACTATTAGTTTGCATTTCTTAATTATCCTAAACAGTTTATGACAATTAGTAGTAAAAGGCCAAAACATCACATTTCATTTTTTTTTTCTTTACCTCCTAACCCTTCCATCCCATCTCTCTGGAGTGGGGTGTCCTTATATAACAGTCCCTCATCTCAGTTGAGAGGTCGTATAGGGCCAAGAGCCTCCTCATTCATTGGGGGTCTACAAGGCAGTACCATCAGTGAAAAGTGTCTCATTGCCTGGGAGAGAGAACTAAAAAACAAACAAACAAATAAGCAGACAAATAGATAAAAAAGACTAAAAAATAGAAAATAAATAAATAAATAAAAAGTCTATGTCCAAGTTCCCTTTGGTGTGTTAGTTGTAGTATCGATACCTTCTACTATATAGCTAAAATCTTACTATAAGTGAATAGATGCCATATGCATCCTTGTGAGCCTGGGTTAGCTCACTCAGGATGAGCCTTTCTAGTTCCATCCATTTGGCTGCAAATTGCATAATTTCATTGTTCCTGATAGCTGAATAATATTCCATTGTGTAGATGTACCACAGTTTTTTAATCCATTCTTCGGTTGAGGGACATCTGGGTTGTTTCCAGTTTCTACCTATTACAAATAAGGCTGCTATAAACATAGATGAGGAAACTTCCTTATGAATCCGTGAAGAGGCATTTGGGTGTATACCCAGAAGTGGTATGGCTGGGTCCTGAGGCAAAGCTATTTCAAGTTTTCTAAGATATTGCAAGTCTGACCTCCATAGTGGTTGCACAAGCCTGCACTCCCACCAGCAATGGAGTAGGGTACCCCTTTCTCCACACCCTCGCCAGCATGTGCTGTCATTTGAGCTTTTGATCTTAGCCATTCTGACAGGTGTGAGATGGAATCTCAGAGTCGTCTTGAGTTGCATTTCTCTGATGATTAAGGATGTTGAGCATTTCTTCAAGTGTCTCTCAGCCATTAGGGATTCCTCCTTTGTGAATTCTCTATTTAGCTCTCTCCCCCATTTTTTGATTGGATTATTTGGTTTCTTGGCATTTAATTTCTTGAGTTCTTTGTAGATTTTGGATATTAGCCCTCTGTCAGAGGTGGGGTTGTTGGAGATTTTCTCCCAGTCTGTAGGCTGCCGTTTTGTTCGAATGACAGTGTCTTTTGCCTTACAGAAGCTTTTCAGTTTCATGAGGTCTCATTTATTGATTGTTGATCTCAGGTCCTGAGCTGTTGGTGTTCTGTTCAGGAAGTTGTCGCCTGTGCCAATGAGTTTGAGGGTTTTCCCACTTTTTCTTCTAGTAGATTTAGTGTGACCGGCCTTACGTTAAGGTCTTTGATCCACTTGGATTTAAGTTTTGTACAAGGTGATAAGTATGGATCTAATTTCATTCTTTTACAAATGGACATCCAGTTGGACCAGCACCATTTGTTGAAGATGCTGTCCTTCCATTGTGCCGTTTTTGCTTCTTTGTCAAAAATTTGGTGGCCATAAGTGTGTTGGTCAATTTCTGGATCTTTAATTTGATTCCATTGATCTACTGGTCTGTTTCTATACCAATACCATGCTGTTTTTACAACTATTGCTCTGTAGTACAGCTTGAAATCTGGGATGGTGATATCTCCAGATGTTTTTTTGGTTTTTTTTTTTGTAAAGGATTGATTTAGCTATTTCTGACTTTTTGTTGTTCCATATGAAATCGAGAATAGCTCTTTCCAAGTCTATAAAAAATTGTGTTGGTATTTTGATAGGAATTGCATTGAATCTATATATTGCTTTTGGTAGGGTGGCCATTTTTATTATGTTGATCCTACCTATCCATGAGCATTGGAGATCTTTCCATCTTCTAAAGGCCTCTTCCATTTCTTCAAGGGCTTGAAGTTCTTGTTGTACAGGCCTTTTACTTGCTTGGTTAGAGTTACCCCCAGGTATTTTATGTTGTTTGTGGCTATTGTGAAGGGGGTTGTTTCCCTCATTTCTTTCTCAGCCCAATTGTTTGTTGTATAAAGAAGGGCTTCTGATTTTTTTGAATTAATTTTGTATCCAGCCACTTTGCTAAAGGTGTTTATCAGCTGTAAGAGTTCTCTGGTGGAATTTTTGGGGTCGCTTATGTCTACTATCATATCATCTGCAAATAGGGGTAATTTGACTTCTTCGTTTCCAGTGTTTATCCCCTTGATCTGCTTTGTCTTATTGCTCTAGCAAGAACTTCAAGTACTATATTGAAGAGATATGGTGAAAGTGGACATCCTTGTCTTGTCCCTGAGTTTAGAGGAAATGCTTCAAGCTTCTCTCCATTTATTTTGATGCTGGCCACTGGCCTGCTGTATATTGCCTTTATTATTTCTAGGTACGGTCCTTGTATACCCATTCTCTCCAGAACTTTTAGCATGAAGGGGTGTTGGATTTTGTCTAATGATTTTTCTGCATCTAGCAAGATTATCATGTGGTTTTTTTCTTTCATCTTGTTTATATGGTGAATGACGTTGCTAGACTTTCGTATGTTGAACCATCCCTGCATTCCTGGGATGAAGCCTACTTGATCATGGTGTATGATACTTTTGATGTGTTCTTGAATTCATTTTGCTAGTATTTTATTAAGTATTTTTGCACCTATGTTCATGAGGGAGATTGGTCTGAAGTTCTCTTTCTTTGTTGGGTCTTTGTGTGGTTTAGGAATCAGGGTGACTGTGGCCTCATAGAAATTGTTTGGGAATGTTCTTTCAGATTCTGTTTTGTGAAAGAGTTTGAAAAGTAGTGGTGTTAGCTCCTCTCTGAAGGTCCGGTAGAATTCGGTGCTAAAGCCATCTGGCCCTGGGCTTTTTTTGGTTGGGAGATTTTTAATGACTGTTTCTATTTCCTTAGGGGTTATAGGGCTGTTTAATCTGTTTATCTGATCTTGATTTAGCTTCGTTAGGTGGAATCTATCAAGAAAATTGTCCATTTCCATTAAGTTTTCAAATTTGGTGGAGTATAGATTTTTAAAGTAGGATCCAAATATTCTCTGGATCTCCTCAATGTCTGTTGTTATTTCTCCCTTTTCATTTCTGAGTTTGTTGATTTGTGTTTTCTCCCTCTGTCTTTTAGTTAATTTGGCTATGGGTCTGTCTATTTTGTTGATTTTCTCGAAGAACCCACTCTTGGTTTCATTGATTCTTTGTATAGTTCTTTTTGTTTCTAAGTTGTTGATTTCAGCCCTAAGTTTGATGATCTCCTGCCTTCTGCTCCTCTTGGGAGTGTTTGCTTCTTTTTTTTCCAGTTCACCCAGTTTAGCTGTTAATTCCCTAATATGTGCTGTCACAATTTTCTTTGTGAAGGCACTTAGTGCTATGAACTTTCCTCGTAGCACAGCTTTCATTGTGTCCCATAGGTTTGGGTATGTTGTGTCTTCATTTTCATTGGATTTTTAACAAGTCTTTGATTTCCTTCTTTATTTTTTCCCTGACCCAGTGGTCCTCTAGTAAGGAGTTGTTCAATTTCCATGTGAGTGTAGACTTTCTGTTGATTCTTTTGCTATTGAAGTCCAGCTTTATTCCATGGTGGTCTGATAAGATACAAGGGGTTATTTCAATTTTCTTGTATGTGTTGAGGCTATCTTTGTGTTCAACTATATGGTGGATTTTGGACAAGGTTCCATGAGGTGCTGAGAAGAAGGTGTATTCTTTTGTGTTTGGGTGAAACGTTCTGTAGATATCTGTTAGATCCATTTGGTTCATGATCTCTGTTAGACTCATTATTTCTCTGTTTGGCTTCTGTCATGATGATCTGTCCATAGTTGTGAGTGGGGTGTTGAAGTCTCCCACTATTAAAGTGTTTCGATCGATTGCAATTTAAGTTTTAGAAGCGTTTCTTTTATAAATGTAGGTGCCTTTGTATTTGGGGCATAGATGCTCAATATTGAGATGTCCTCTTGGTGGATATTTCCTTTAATGAGTATGTAATGCCCTTCTCTGTGTTTTTTTATTAACTTCAGTTGGAAGTCTATTTTGTTTGATATTATGGTGGCTACTCCAGCTTGTTTCCTGGGTCCATTTGCTTGGAAAACCTTTTCCCAGTCCTTTACTCTGAGGTAGTGTTTATCTTCAATAGTGAGATGTGTTTCTTGTATACAGCAAAAAGATGGGTCTTGTTTTTGGATCCAGTCTGTAAGTCTGTCTCTTTTTATTGGCGAGTTGAGTCCATTGATGTTGACGGATATTAGTGACCAGGGGTTGTTATTTGCCATTATTTTGGTATAGGTGGTCGTCTTGTGTTTCTTTTTGTTTAGTTGCTGTGGAGGTTTCTATTTCCTCTGTTTTCTTGGGTGTAGTTATCTTCTCTGTGTTGGAATTTTCCTTCTAGGATCTTCTGTATTCTGTAGTGCTGGGTTTGTGGGGAGATATTGTTTGAATTTGATTTTGTCATGGAATATCTCGTTTTCTTCATCTATGTTGATAGAGAGTATTGCTGGGTATAGTAGTCTGGCTGGGCACCTATGTTCTCTCAGGGCTTGTAGTATATCTGTCCAGGCCCTTCTAGCTTTTAAAGTTTCTGAGAAGTCAGGTGTGATTCTGATGGGTCTGCCATTGTATGTGACTTGGCCTTTTTCTCTTACAGCTTTTAATATCCTTTCTTTCTTCTCTACATTTGGAGTTTCTATTATTATGTGGCGAGACAAGTTTCTTTTCTGATCTAATCTGTTTGGTGTTCTGTAAGCCTCTTGGATTTTATTTTTACTGGCATCTCTTTCTTTAGGTTTGGGAAGTTTTCTTCTATGATTTTGTTGAAGATATTTCCTGGACCATGGAGTCGGGAGTCTTCTCTTTCCTCTATGCCTATAATTCTTAGGTTCCATCTTTTCATTGAGTCCTTGATTTCTTGGATGTTGTAGGTGATTGATTTTTTAGCTTTCTCATTTTCTTTGGATGTTGTATTGATTTCCTCCATTGAATCTTCCATGCCTGAGATCCTGTCTTCCATCTCTTGCATCCTATTTTTGATACTCGCCATCTGTAGTTCCTGTTCTCTTCCCTTGATTCTCCATTTCCTCTTTTAACTCTGACTGTGTTTTCTTTATTGTTTCCATTTCTATTTTCATGTCTTGAATGGTATTGTTTGTTTTGTACATTTCCTTCTCCAGTTTGCTTGTTTTTGCCTGGATATCTTTCATTGCTCTGTCCTTTTCCTGTTCAAGCTGAGTCACCTTGGCTTGGAGCTCTTTAATAGTGTTATTGGTTGTTTTGACTTGTAAAATTGTGGCTTCTTTGTATTCCTTCATAGATTTAAGTTCTTCTTGAAGGGACTCTATCACTTTCCATAATGTAGAATTGTCATCGTTTTCATGTGTTTCAGCTGTGGTGAGGTGGTTTGGGCTGGATAGAATAGCGTTGCTTTCTTTTGTTGGAGTCATTTCGCTCTGTTTTTTGTTTTTGTTTTTTTTTGTTTTTTGTTTTTTTTTTTGGTCTGGGGCCTCTGGCCATGTGGAATTTTTTAGTTGTCTTCTGGACTTGGGTCCAAAGGGGGGCGCTTTGGTGTAGGATTTGAGTTGCCTTACTCCACCCCTATAAGGTGAGTCATTCAGCCCCGCCTCCTAGGTGGAGAACTAACTAATCCAGGTCGTGGAGCTGTGTACAAGTAAGCTCTGGTTCCCCGCAGGAAGAGCCATACTAGTACAAAAGTCGGATGTACGACAGTTTCACATATCTCGCAGTTTGCCCGGGGTTGGCTCCTGTGGTGGGTAAATCTACCCTTCACCCCCAATGTCCTTGCCGCTCCTGTGGCCTGGAAACTGGCCAGTGACGCCACAGCAGTGGATTGCGATCTGCAGTCTGAAGGCACTTTGCTGCTGAGCTGAGCTCACTTCCAAGGGTCGCAACCTTTCACCAGATAGCTGGATCATCTGTGCGAGACCTGGGGGTGCCCAGCAAGGTGGGGATTATCTGTGCTTGGGATCTGAATCCGCCTGCTGGGTATTAAATTGGAACTTTACCCGGAGTCTCTCCTTGTGGGGGATGAGGGGATCCTGATTCCCGGGTCCAGCAACTTCCTTGTGTGTCTGAGAGTGGGAAGGAGCTTCCTGCCCAGGGACCCTCAGTGTTCCCTCGGTAGTTGGGTGAGATTTAGAAGGGGTCAAGCCGTTTGTACAGCATCCTGCGCCGCCCTGTGACTGTTAATCCTGAAATTAAAATATGTCCTCACATGCCGCCGCCATCTTGGATCCCCCTTCTTTTGGTTTTTTGAGACAGGATTTCTTTGTGTAGTAGCCCTGGGTGTCCTGTACTCCCTTTGTAGACCACGATGGTCTTGAATTCCCAGCACTCCGGAGTGAAATTCCACTCTGAAATCTCTGTGGGTTCAAGGCCAGCCTGATCTACAGATTGAGTTCCAGGATAGCCAGGGCTACACAAAGAAACCCTGTCTCAAAAAAACCAAACCACCACCACCAACAACAACAACAAAATTACAGTTATTATAAGATGATGTTGAACTGTAGTACTATAGTGTTAGTGACTTAGGAATCACTCATATTGGCGCTAGGATGTTGAAATCTTTTTTTTTTTTTTTTAAAGCTAGAACAGACTTATGGGGAAAGTAATTCTCTTTACTTTGTAGCTTGAAGGATGGTGGCTGTGATGTGTGATGAAGTTTCTTGTTTGTTTATATTTGTTCTGTTCTAGAAAAATTATGACGGGGAACGTTAGCTGTTGATGTGCATTGTGGAGAGGGTGGGACTTAATTAAGTCTTTGCTCCCAGTGTGGGAAGTGGGCACATGAGGGTGAAGAATCTGAGCTCCAGACTAAGCTCCCAATAAGCAGGTTGTTCATTGATACATCTCAAAGACTTAGAAAGATGCCTGATAATTAGGTAATCAGTACTCCTTAGTGTTTGTTACACGAGATCAGGAGTTGCTCATATTTGCTAGTACATTCTTTTGTTGAGAGTCCTTAAGAACTCCCATTAACTTGAATTTGTCAGAGTATTCTAAACAAGTTTTGATTTAGGAAATAGGCATAAATTTACATTTTAAAAGATTCAGTATGAAAACATAATGAAAGGTAGTGTTTGTCCACTCTGTTTTCTGTATAGTACTATTTCAAATCCTACCAGTTTTTATGTAGGTAAGTAGGCAATCATTGTGGATGTACTTTTGATAACTATGTCTTTAAATTTGCTTTGGCGTACTTTGTGTTTATTAGCTTTGCACACAAAGTTTAAATGGTTAAAATTATGTTTGTCTTAGCTGTAAATATGAGTTTTCTTAAAAATGGGACTATTAGTAAATAAACTATTTTGAATGAGATGGCTATTTTTTGTTTTGAGAGTATGACTATTTGCAGTTTTTATTATTATAAAAATGTTTTTCAGATTATTCAACAAAAGTTTTTCAGTGAAGTGCCTGTTAATCAAATACAGTGGGATTTGAATGTTTGTGTGGTCAGTGTCAACTGGTATATTTATTAAGGAACTCAGTAAATCTGTACCTATTTCCAAATTATTATTTTTCCACTTAAAGTTTTTTTTCTGAAAAAAAATTGAAAAGCTTTTTTAAAATGATATAATTATTTTGATATTTTGTATTTCTGACAATTTCTGTGGATTAGTACTTAGACCTGTAAGGGGCAGGTGGGAGCTCTGACTTTTTAAAAAGATTTGTTACTTAAAAAATGATTATTTGTCTGTAGTGTGTTTGTTTGTGTGAGCACATGTATGCCACATGTGTGCAGGTGCCCACAGTGCCCAGAAGAGGCTGTTGGGTCCCCTGGAGCTGGAGTCCAGGTAATTGTGAGCCTGGGCTCTGCAAGAGCAGCAACTGCTCCTCACCACCAGCTTACCTCTCAGGACTGTGGTGCTCTAACAGGCCTGTGGAGCAGGACCTCATGCACTGACAAGGTCTGTTGTTACAGAGTACTGAAGGAGGTGAAGGAGCTTTGCAACCTGTGATACAGGGTAGATAGCACCGTGGGGTCTGAGAGAAAGGCTCAGTCTCTTCTCACTGTTGTGTCTGCATGCACGAATTAACGGAGTTGATAAACTGTTTTAATCACTTGTCCTCATAGTTAATTTTCTAATTCTTCTCCCCTTCTGTACGTCTTTGTATATAAATGAATTATTTCTAAAACACTACAAAATTGGAGCTGGGCATGGTGGCACACACCTTTAATCCCAACACTTGGGAGGTGGAGACAGGTGGATCTCTGCGTGTTTGAGGCTAGCCTGGTCCACAAAGTGAGTCCAGAACAACCAGGGCTACACAGAGAAGAAACTCTGTTTTGAAAAACCAAAAACAAAAAAACAAAAAAGAAATGAAAATGGGGAGTTGACAGATAACCAGGGAGAGCTAGAATGAATGAGAGATTTGTTTGTAGTTTGAAGACTGCCTCTCTTCTGGTCCCAGAGGCTACGTGCTGATTTTCTTATTCAGGAAATTATTGTTTTTTTTTTTTTTGGTTTTTCGAGACAGGGTTTCTCTGTGTAGCCCTGGTTGTCCTGGACTCACTTTGTAGACCAGGATGGCCTCGAACTCACAAAGATCCGCTTGCCTCTGCCTCCCAAGTGCTGGGATTAAAGGCGTGCGCCACCACCGCCCGGCTAATTATTGGTTTTTAAGTTGACGTTTAACTGCCTTTAATTACCTATTACCAGTTTCATACACTTGTGAATGGTTGAGTCTAGAATGTTGAAAAGGAATGTTTTTTTTTTTGTAAATAAGGCACTTCTGAGCTTCTAGTATTTTCAGTTTTGAGTCTTTCAAGAACAATGGAAATACAGATTTATAAGAATTCTGTTCATTTTTAATATGTTCCTTTTTTCAACATTCAGCAAGATATATCTTGGGAACTCGTACAGCAGCTTATAAATATCAGTGAATACAGCTAAGGTTCTGCTGCCTGGAGCCTCCATCTAGTGTGGAAGCCAAGTAACAAGTGATATGCCGAAGAAAATAATGTATTGTTAGAAGTTGATGAGTCTCTGGTGGGAAAAGTAGGTCTGAGAAGGGAAATTGGTCAGAGGTGGGCAGATTGCATTATTAACTAGGCTTTTCAGTGTAAGTTAGCCTAAGGATATAATGTGGGACTTAGAAACTTGACAGGACAGCTAGTTGAGTACTTCAGATGGTATTAGGGTGAGTTCTGATGGCAAGGTGGAAGGGGTGGAGCTGGAGTGCAGTGAGGTTGCCCAGGAGCTGAAAGGGCCCTAAGCTCTGGGGCCTTGTAGTTGTAACTACTGTAGCTTTTACTCTGACTGAAATGGGTGTTTGAAACAGCTTTAAGTACATTATCATCTGCTTGTTGGCTGCTACTTTAAATATTTCATCATCCAGGTGAGAAGAATGGTGGCCAGGCCAGGTGCCCGGCTGGAGGCAATGAGTGGCCAGATTCAGCATGGTTGTGGGAGTACATGTGTTCTCTATGTTCTTAAATATGACCTTGACTAACTTTAGGATCATATTCTGATTTAAGTAGTAAACATTTCCAATGTAGGCTAATTTACAGCATTAATTTTATAAGTTTTTTAAAATAATCCTGTATGCATATAGTTCACTTCTTTTGCTTGTTTTGTTGAGACAAGGTTTCTCTATGTAGCCCTGGCTGTTCTGGAACTCGCTCTGTACACCAGGCTGGCCTCAGACCCAGAGGTCCATCCACCTCTGCCTCCTAAATGCTGGGATTAAAGGTGTGCTCCATGACACCCAGCTTAGTTCACTTCTTATGTGATCACCAAAAGCATTTATTATCTCACTGATTGGTTTGTTCATTCTACTTTTGCATTAGGAAAAGACTTTTTCTCACAGTAGAGTACCATCTTCAGCCTGTTCTAGTACATACTTGTAGGGTAGTGGTTGCATCCCACAGATAAGTTTGTGCTTGAGGTACAGCAAATAGCATGAGGCCCTGTATTTTTTTTTTTTTTTGCCATACTATGGTAAGTGATGCTACACTGCCAGGGTGGAAAAATGTTAAGAGAGGTAGAATGAAGAGGATCAGCAATTACCCATGTCTTTGAGATGAGAGTGTCTTTCCAAGAAGCAATTGCCCATGATACGATCAGTGAGTTAATCTAGATTAACTGTCCAGTTTGCTAGGCTTGGACGGGAACATACCTGGTGTGTGTACATGTAAGACTAGAGATCAGCATTGGGTGTTATCCTTTGTTGCTCTCCTCTTAAAAATTTTATCTATTGTTTTGTGTGTGTGTGTGTTTAAACCAGAAGACAACCTTTTAGTTTTCTCCTGTGGGTCCTGGGAATTGACTCAGGTCCCTAGTCTTGGGTGACAAATGCTTTTACCTGCTAAGTATCTTGTCAGCCCTCCACATTATGTTTTTGGGACAGGATCACATACTGAACATGGAACTCACAGTGTCAGCAAGGTCAGCTGGGTAGCGAGCTCCAGTGTTTACCTGTGATTATAGATGTGCATCCGTGTCTGGCTTTATGAGATGCCAGGGCTCTGACCTCTTACCTGTGATTAAAGATGTGCACCGTATCTGGCTTTATGAGGTGCCAGGGCTCTGACCTCAGATCCTTATTCTTGCACATACAGCACTGTACCCACTGGGCTGTCTCCCCAGCCCCAAGTTTCCTAGTTTTGTACAGTAATTTAGAAAGGGAAGGGAAAGATATAATGTGTATTCTGCTGGTTAAAGAAGAAATACTATACTATTTATAAACTATGTGAATGACTTATAGCATTTGGGAACTTTTTAATATGCCTGTCTTCCTAACTCTAGTAAGTACTCTTCATGATGTCACTGCTCAACCATGCACGGTAACAGGTTTTGCTGTTATTGAAAGGAATAAGATTTTATTAGTCCAGGTACTGGAAATATCTCAAATAGTGGTCCTATCCCAAATCTCAAGTCCTCCTTAAAGTAGTATTTGTTACTCAGCATTCATGACACAAGTTTATATCTGAATTGGAGGGACTGGGAAGTGTTTGTTTCTGTGTATGGTTGTTTTATCTCCATTTATCTCATTTGTGCCTAGTGTTTGTGTGGGTTAGAAGAAGGCATTAGGTCACTTGGAATTGGAGTTACAGATGGTTGAGAGTTACCAGGTGGTGCTAGGAATTGAGCCTGGTTCCGCTGGAAGAGCAACAGGAGATCTTGAGCCGTCTCCCTAGCCCTGGGGAGTTCTAAGAAAACATTTTAGTCTCAATGTTGAGCTTTTAATACCTTCCGAAGCACTAGTCTGAGAATTGCTAAAATATTTTCAGTGCACTATTTCAGAAATGATTTAAAGTGAGTACATGGAATGCCTCAGTTTTACACACTGTGGATTGATGGAACTTCATTTAATAACACTTATCAGTATGCATGTTAAATAAAATACTGTCTTTCATGTGACTCCTTGCTTTCTGTGTAATAAAAAGTATTTTTCTTCCAGGGTCCAAGGATGTTGTGATAAAGGCACAGGTTTTAGCTGGTGGCAGAGGAAAAGGAACGTTCACAAGTGGCCTCAAAGGAGGAGTGAAGATAGTTTTCTCGTAAGTCGTAATTTCTTAAAGAAAAATCATTACTTAAATTATCAGATTGTTGAAAATACTGAGACTTAGTTGTGGTTTAGATTTTTCTTAATTTGAGAACAGAAGAATTTGAATTCTTTTTCTTATTATAGTCCAGAAGAGGCAAAAGCTGTTTCCTCACAGATGATTGGGAAAAAACTGATTACCAAGCAAACTGGAGCAAAGGGCAGAATATGCAATCAAGTTTTGGTCTGTGAGCGAAAATATCCCAGGAGAGAATACTACTTTGCAATAACAATGGAGAGGACATTTCAAGTGAGTACTTGTAGACAGGATGCATGAGGGCTTATTTATGGCATTCGATTTCAGACGTTGAACATGTGTACATGAGAAAGAAGTATTATCTGTAACTCACAGAGAATTTGTCATTTTTTAAAAATAGTGTGATAAAATTTACATATAATATAATTTTTAAAAAGCTATAGGAAAATCCCCACTAACATACATTTCTTGGGGTTTTCAAGTGGTTAATTCATTAGAAATAGCTTAAATCTCTTTAGATCATATTTGGGTTAATGGACTGGGAAAATTAGTTTCTTGCATTGTAAAATAGTCTTAACCAAAGAAGAAAGAATAAACCAAAAATGTCATCTTCTTCTTTTCTACTTGTAGGTTTGTCTTATTTTAGTTTTTATTATGTTTTTTATTTCACTAGGTTATTTGGTAGGAGTTGAAGGTGACACTAAGTAGTAAAAGATGTAGTTTTAAAGCAACAAGGGATTTAAAGCAGCATCAGTCCTGCTTTCTTTCCTCTCTTTATAGAGCAGCATCAGTCCTGCTTTCTTTCCTCTCTTTATAGAGCAGCATCAGTCCTGCTTTCCTCTCTTTATAGAGCCTAAAATTTTAGCACGGAACATGTGCTTCCGCTTCAGTACAAACCCTTTTGCAGACACGGTGCATAGACGGCTGTTTGGTATGCTAACTAGCCTTTTGTTGGAAGCAAACTGTATGTGTTTGGAAGCCCTGGTAAGGATTGATACAGATAATTATTATTGTGTAATTTAGAGTAACAAAATTTAAGGATCATAGTTTTCTATATAACAGCTTTTAAAAAGTAGCATTTTTCTATATTGTGATATTTTCCTTCTTATAGTTAAAAATTTCAGTAATGTTTGGTTAATAAAAGTATCTTACAATTTTTAGTTTTTGTAAGTATTTCCTGAAGTATAACACTAGGTGGTAGTAAAAACCCACTCAATGATTTTTAAAAGCATTCTTTCATTCAGTGATAGCTGTAGAGATTTCTCTGTATGGTGTAATTTAGCTTTGTTAATTATTTCAGAAAAACCACACTGATCTTACCACAAAGATTTGCAGAACTTTTACTTACTTTCCTTACACATTCTTTTCCCACTTGGAATACTGTCGTCTTGTTACTTATGTAAATTTATGAACAAACTATTATATTTTTTTCATTAGTTAATGAGTGTGTGTGTGTGTACACATGCACAGGCATACTTGGGACATGTGTGCCATGGGGCTAAATGGAGATCCGCAAACTTTCAGGACCCACCTGTCTCCACTGCACTGGGTTACGGGGTGCCTTGTTGAGTTCAGACTTCTTTCTTTTTTAAAAATGTGTTTTGAGATAGTCTCACTCTGTAGTCCATGCCAGCCTCAGACTTGCAAGGTTCTTTTTGCTGCAGCCTCTTGGATGCTAGGATTGCAACTTCTGCCCAGAATATCTTGTCTTGATTGTAGTGAATGCAGCAAACTGAATATATGTTAGTAAAGATATGGCAGAGCATTTGGGAGAATGATCAAATTTGGGTTCATTTTAAGAGCTTAAATATTCAGAGAAGTATTTGGGTCTTTTTTATTAGTGGAAACATGCTTTTATTTCAATTACAAAAGTAATGTATTTGTAATGATTCAAATTGAAAATACTATAATAGTGCCAGGCATTGGTGGCAAACTCCTTTAATCCCAGCACTCAGGAGACAGAGGCAGGCAGATCTCTGTGAGTTTGAGGCCAAACTGGTCTACAAAGTGAGTACAGGACAGCCAGAGCTGTTACAGAGAAAGCCTGTCTCAAAAAAAAAAAAATCTAAAAAAGAAAAGTAAATAGTTAAATAGTGAAATCATTTGACCAAATCCATGATATTTGTTTGAGGCAGAGCCTCCCTCTGTATCCCAGGCTGGTAAATTTAAAGCTCTTTGATGTTATCATCTTAGATTAAGGTAGAATTGGTTGTGCTTTCTGGAATATGACCAACTTTTGGGGAAATCTTATGAATAGGTTTCTGTTGAGCAAACATCAGTCAGCAACTGAGGACACAGCTCAGTGCTCACATAACATGGATAAAGCTCTAAGTTTAAACAGCAGTCATATCAAAAGTCACTTAGCAATTAAAGCTAAAAAGAAAAGTACAGTTTTTGATTGAATTAAAATCATATACATGGCTAGGTGTGGTTTTGCATGCTTATAATTCCAAGACTGAGGAAACTGAGGCAGGAAGGCAGGAGAATCGAGTGTGAGATTACTTGGGGTGTGTAGGGAGTACTAGGCTACCAGGGCTCCTTTTGTTGGCATTATGCTGTAGTTGGGGGTGGCTCTGGTCTTTGGTAGCAACACATGAGAACCCTTGGGCAGGTATACTGTGAGCTGGTGTGTCAGAATGACAGCCATCAACCTACTTTCTCCAGCACTTTGTGAAATGAGGCATTTTACTGACATTTGCCTCCTGCCTTTTGGTATTGACTTTGTCCTGAGAAAATTGAAGCATCAAATGACCTTTGCTATTTTACTTTTCTAGTAAAACTTGGTAATCTGCTGAGTAAGGAGTTCACCTGACTGTCAGGTTTTAGCTTTACCTGAAGTAGATGTGTAAAAAGTACTGAAACAATTCCAAAAGTTTCCATAATTTTTCTTAAATAGGTCTTTATTATAGCGAGTGGCTGCTTTATCAAATACTTTAAATTCAAGCTTATTTTAAGGCAAGGATTCTTGAAAGACAAAAAGGGCAAAGAACCTTAGGTTATGAAAGTGAAAATAACATTATTAGTATAAATATATACTCATTCATTCATTCATTGTTTCATTCATTCATTTGATTTGATTTTTTTCAAGACAGGATTCCTCTGTGTAGCTCTGACTGTCCTGGAACTCACTCTGTAGACTGGGTGTTGAATTCAGATCCACTGTCCTCTGCCTCCCAAGTGCTGGGACTAAAGGCGTGCACAACGCCACACCTGACTTGGGCACATATTTGTGGGCTCCCTTTATCCTCTCTAGTTTTATAATTTCTTAAAACAATTTACACAACTATACTGAATGCTGTACTTAGTGATTGCACTTATTATAAGCCACAGGGTAAAAGCCACAAGCAGTCAGATGAAGAGACACACAGGGCAAGGTGAGAGGTTCCTAGACATGAAGCTCATTTGTTTCCAGTAATGCCACATCCATGATCTTTCTGTGTTGCCATCTTCATTGTCTTCATGTCTTCTCTTCTCCCATCAAACTATCTGATGATAGGCAGAATATCAACAACCAGGAGTCTGTCCAGGTTCCTGGAATCTAGAGGGTTTCTTATTTTAAAAATTTGAAATTATGATCAAATCAAATGACTCCAAGTTTATCATCTATGGATGTGTTATATATATATATTATATATGCATGTATGTATGTATTTATGCATGTTACTTCGATGTATGTATGTATATGCATATACATATACATACATACTTACATATATATATATCCACTGATTATTTCCGGCACTTTCCTTTTTGAGTCAAGGTCTAGACTAGCCTTGAACTTGCTATGTAAAATGGGCTGTCCTACAGCTTAGGGTGGTCCTCTTGCCTTAGCTCTAGAATTCTCGTATTGTAAGCATGTGCCACACAGATTATCTGTAGAACTTTTTTATTTTGGAAAATTGAAACTATATTCACTGAAAAACTCATTTTTCTCTTAACTAGGAGACAGCTACCATTTTTCCTATGAAGAGTTTGGCTATTTAGATGTCTATGCAAATGAAGTATTTGCATTTTTGGGACTGGCTTATATCACTTTTCAAATGTCTTCAAAATTCATCCGTGATAGGTAACATGGTAACACTTTTGATTTCTTTTCTCCTCCCTCCTCTTCAGTTCTTTTGAGTATGTAGAAACAAGATTACTGGATCATATGGCAATGTCCTAGTTTGAATTGTTTTATCTATTTTTCATCAACTGGTACAAGGGTCCAGTTTTTTATATCATCGCGAATATTTTCTAATTTTTTGATAGTGGCTATTCTAAAGAATGTGGAAGGATACCTCACTGTAGGTTATCAAAATTTTAATTATATATTTACTATTAATTGTATGTGTGTGTGTATGTGTGTATGGTATGCTTGTCTGTGTGTGTGTGCTTGGTAGTGCATGTCTTTCCCAGTGTGAGCATCTTGCAGGCCCCTTGTTGTGGTTCTGATTTATGCTTCTGTAAAAATTAATGGCATCGAGTCTTTTTATATTCTTGTTGTCCAGATGTTTGTCTTTTTTAGAGAAATGCCTATTCAGTATTTTACCCATATTTTAATTTTCAAGTATTTTACATTCTGTAGGTTGGTTTTCCTTTTATTTGACTGTTTCCTTTGCTGTGCAGTTTTCAAGTTTAATACAACATCATTTGTTACAGCTTATGCTTTTATGTTTTTGCTGTGATTTGTAAGAAATCATTGCCACATTCGTATCATAAAACTTTTCTCTGTATTTTCTTTCAGAGATTTTACAGTTTCATGGCATATATTTGAGTCTAATTCATTTTGAATTAATTTTTCTGTGTGACTTAAAATAAAGGTCTAGTTTTTTTCTTGTGCATCTAACCCCCTCTTCAATTACATTAAAAAAGAATATCTTTCATCCTTTGTGTGTCTTGGCTGTTGCTGCCTGTCATTCAACTTTATGTGTGGGAGGGGTTATTTTAGGCCTGCTATTGTGGCATAAAATTTAAAGGTGTAGTTTTTTTTTCCTCTGATACCTGCCCTGGCTCCCAAATAATGAGATGGAGATCTGTTAGATTTATTCAACAAGCCTTAAGCATAGTAAGTGAGCAGATATTCATCTATTCTAACTGTCTATGCTGTTTTGTCTTGGCTGCTTCTGTTCCATCTGTCTGGCCTCTGGGCGAACTCCTCTTGGCCATCTCATGGCCCATCCTGTCTCATGGTGACCTTTCTTCTTCCCCTTTCTCTCTCTCTCTCTTTCTGTCTCTCTCTCTCTCTCTGGGACCCCCAGCTGGGATCAGAAGTTCAGCCTTCCTATCTTCTCTACCTGGTCATTGGCTCTTCAGATTTTTATTAATCAGAGATAATTGGGGAGCATTTTTTATACCACATTGATTTAGGAGATGGTTCGATAATCATTACAATGCCCACGTCCAGAGTGTAACCAGATCTCGGGGCAGAGAAATCTGACTACACAATGCACAGACCCTCTTCCAACATGCTGTTCTATTCCATTGGTTTTTATGGCAAGTATCATACTATCTTTCTTGAGTCAGAGTCTATTTATGTAGCTTAGGTTGGCCTCAGTTTCTATCCTCCTGTCTCAGGCTCCCAGATGCTATAATTTTAGGCATGTGCATCCATACCTGGCTTCATACTGTTTCGATCATTATAGTTTTGTGATAGTATTTTGAATTTAGGAAAGATTAAGTCCCCAACCTTTTATTTTTCAAGATTGTTTTGCCCATTATGGGATTGCATATGAATTTTAATATATATTTATAATATTAGTTATAATATTTAAAACATAATAAATTATAAAATATACTTATATTTTATATTTATAACAATATGAAAAATAAATAAATAGAAATATATTTCCCATTTCTGAAAAAAAAGAAGAAAACCCTAGCCATTGATATTTTAATAGGAATTGCATTGAACCTGTAGGTTGCCTGGATTAGTAGGAACATTTAGATTTTATTACACTTTTTGTGCTGGCATCTTCCCATGTTTGTGTGTCTTTTTTTTCCAGCAATTTTTTTCAGTAATGCTTTATAGCTTTTAATGCATAAACCTCGTTGGATAATTTTAGTTTTATGTATGTTCTGTTTGTTGCTATTACAAATGGCATTGTTTCCCTTTCAGGTTGTTTATTAGTGTAGAAATAAAACTGAGTTTTGCTTGTTAATTTTATATTGAATTTTGCTGAGATTATTTATTCTAACTTCTTGTGTATGTAATCCTTGGATTTTCTATGTGTAAGATCATCTTTATAGAGGTAATTTTATTTTTAATTTTCATTTTTGGATGCTTTTTCTCCCCTCCCTTTTTCTTACCTTGTTGTGAGACTTACCTTGTTTAGGAGTCACTAAATCTGGAAGCCACACAAATGAGTTATCATTAGCTTCCACAAGCTTGTTGGAGATAATATCACTGTGATGTGGATTATTATGGGGATCAGGTTATTTCTCAAAAAGTAAAGGCCATTTTTATTAAAACTCTTCATTTAACCTGTTGGGTGCGAGATGGAAACTGAGAAAAGTCGCCTCAGAAACAGAAGCCTAAATGCAAGCTTTATTTTCTGCATGCAGGGAGGCAGCTAGTTTGGGATCTGAACTACATCCCTGAGGGGAGGTTGTACAACATTTTTAAAGATAGGAACACAAAGCAAGGGGGAATGGGGTAGGCTGTTCCATGTAGTCAACTGATTCATGAGACCTGGAATTTAGAAGGAAAAGGGAACGAAGGAGTGGGCAAGCTGTATGTAGTCAGTTAAGTCAAGACAGACAAGCAGCACATCTATGACTGTGTGCCTTAGTTTAGACAGCAGCAAGTCACTCTTTACATCCTTTACTGGTTAACAGACAAGCATGAAACATCTGTAAAAGGAAGGATAGGAGTTGGGTTCTAGGCCTGGGAACATCAACTTAGTTTTGACCCTGCCAGCGTGATGGAACATGTCCCTGAGATGACTGGACTGGAATTTGTCTCTTAACAAACCCACCAAATGTTGATTAAAGTGCGCTAAAAGTTTGTGTGTTCCTTTCACTATCTTACCCTTGGTCAGATTTTACTCAGCTCTTTACCTTGGCTTGGTGCTTTCTCCACCTTCTGCCTACTCTTCCTGTGCTGTTTGTGCCACCACTTGTTAGGTCTCCTGTTTGTGCTGATTGTTGTTGATGTTGTTATTTGAATCATTTTCCCCCATTTAGTATATTTGAGAATTTGATAATGTTGACTTTTTAGCTGTCCAATTCTTAGTTTTGTTAATTTTTCCCATTGTTCTAAAAATCATTGTCACACTATCACCTACAAGGGTCCAAGAATCACTGAAGGGAGACCCCAGACTCAAATAGTATAAAAAAGCAAAGAGCATTTATTCTGCAGAAACAACCAGCGTGCTGGGGTTGACCCTTCATACAAAATGGCAGTGACCCCAAGAGAAGCTTGCAGGCTCCTTTTAAGGCACTTAGGGGAATTCCAGTTATAGCTGTGTGACCCTGGTTGGGATTGGCTGGTGTGCATGGAAAGAGATACCTGTCTCATTCTGATTGGTTCCAGTCTTGAAGGAGGAAGGATTATCTTATTGGGACCCTTAATTTTTGTTTGTTTGTTTGTTTGTTCAACTTTAGCCTCTGACCAGACTCAGGATGGAGGCTTTATCTGTATTGGAGTCAGGTCCTCTCAACCAAGTGGTCCTCTTATGTTCTTGAATGCTGCCATTGGTTAAGATTTATCTCTCAGGCATTCTGACTGCTGCCCCACCCTAATCAACTGGAAGCAGTTAAGAGCAGTCTGTACCTCAGAATTCATAACATCAGTTAAGGTCGCTTCTAAGAGTGAGGAATAAGGGGCTAGGAGTTAGACAGACTCCCTGATAGGGCAGACAGATAGGTAGAGAGGCTGTGACCAGTAACAGAGATGGTGAATTTCCAAGATGACCAACTGCTTCCTCAACTTCCTGACTGAGACAAAAGCTTGGCAGCTTAAAACAAAGGTCTTGTGGGCCTGCTGGTGGACTTGACTTGCTCAACAAGTTCAAGGCCACATCCAGAACCTGATTACATACAACAGCTGTGGGCCATCAGCTGTCCTGTCCTTCTTCAAACAGACCAACTCTAAATTAGGGAAGGAAGAGCCTTCAGAGACTTTAAAAGTCCTATCCCTAGAAAAGAGACTCTGTTTTGCCAAGGGTCTATTTCTCTGTGTGCCTGTTGTATGTGTGTTTCCTTACCTTCAATAAAAGCCTTTCTTCAATGGGGTTGTGTGTGTGTGTTGGGGGGGGGAGAATCCCCAGGTGAAAGATTGTAGAAACATCAGTGCTCTGGCTCACCAGGATGGAGAAAAATCACCAACTCAGAACTTGGTTTGTATCACAAGGAATCAGAAAAAGATAACTAAACCCAAAGATAGCAAAGGGAGGAAATCATAAAAATTAGAAGAAATAAAAGAAACATGGATTTCCTCCCCTCCCACACACAGACAGCCAAAGTCTTCTGGTTTCTAGCTGTATTTGGAGTTAAAGAAATGAACTGGATAATATGTCCCTGGACCACACCCCGAAAAAACAGAATATAGGCATACATTTCACTTTTTTACTCTTTGGGGGTAAGGCTGTTTCCCTCTTAGTCCCACACTGAATTGGGGTAGGGATGGGTGGTAGATGCAAATGACAAGAAATGACTTTTCTCAGCAGTTTTAGTACAGATGTTCTTAGTGTTAATTGTTTCTGGGTGCAGTGATTCCCTGGTTGGTTTCTTGAATTGTCAGGCTTCTTCAGCAGCATGTTGGTGCTAGAACTTGATGTTTGTGGGAGGGGGCAGGTGAGGTTTTGTTTACTATTTAACTAATCTTGCTGGCCCTAGCATCTAGAGTTTTTGTGATTTTATTGTTGCAAGAATGATTAAATCATTATCCCTGCAGTTGAGTAGATCTTTAAATCTTTGTCCTCCACACAGTGTTACTCAGCTCAGAGCTGTGACCCTCTGCTCATGAGATGGAACTTCTCTAGGGCAAACTGTCTCAGTCTCTTAGTTAGGGTTTTATCATTGTGAAGAGGAGGATGACCATGGCAACTCCTTTGTTTTTTCAAGATGGTGTCACTGTGTAGCCCTGGCTGTCCTGGATTTGCTTTGTAGACTAGGCTGGCCTTGAAATTACAGAGATCTGCCTGTCTCTGCCTCCCAAGTGCTAGGTTTAAAGTCGTGTGCCACCACGCCTGGTCTGACCACTACAACCCTTATAAAGGATACTTAATTGGGACTGGCTTACAGTTTCAGAGGTTTAGCCCATTATTGCCATGGTGGGACATGGCATATAGGCAGACATGGTTGTGGAGAAGGAACTTTTCCAAAAGACCTACATCTTGATCTACAGGGAGCAGAAGGAGAGGAGACTATGCCACACTTGGCATAGCTTGAGCATAAGAGACCTCAAAGCCCTTCTCCATGGTGAAACACTTCCTCCAACAAAGCCACACCTCCTAATAGTGCCACTCCTTGTGGGCCAAACATTCAAACACATGAGTCTATGGGGACCATTTTATTCAAACCACCACATTCAATCTTAGCAGAAAGTAGGGGTCCGCTCTTGAGTCCCTGCTTAGATATAAACAAAGATGACTAAAGACTTAAGAAATTACTTATCACACTGGAACAAAGTCCAGATAAATAATTCATTACCACATATATTAAAATCTAATCACATGGTAGAAAATAAGTTTTTACTTAGATATGAGTTAACGCTCTTAAAAAATAAATTCCCTTTGGTTATTGCTTTAAGTATTTGAAGAAGTGTATTTTCCAGTAAAGGGGACTAAATGACAGGGACTAAACCATTATTTGAAATTTCATTTTATGTTTGTTACTGAATTTCTAGGTGGTTGGCTAAAAAAGTGAAATTAGTTTTCAGAATTTTTTTTTTACAAGTAAAATTCCGAGTTCAAGAATAGTATTTTTGAGTCAAGGATATTACAAGAAGACCTGCAGAGCCAACTAACCTTGGCCCATCCCCATGGGCTCATAAGAAGTGAACCACCAAGCAAAGAGCATGCAGGAACTGGACCTAGGCGCCCTACACATAAGTAGCTGATGGGCAGCTTGTTCTTCATATGTGTCCCTAACAATTTGAGTGAGGTGGTCTCTGATTTGAACTCGGTTGCCTGCCTTTGAACCCCTTTCCTCTTGCTGGGCAGCCTTTTCTGGCCTAAGTGGAAGAAGAGACACTTAGTCCTGATGTGACTTGATGTGCCAGGATGGGTTGGGGGTGCTCCCCTTCTCTGAGGAAGAGGGGAGGGGGGAATGTGGGAAGTAGGTGGGAAGGTGAGACTAGGAGGAGAGGAGGGAACGAGGATGTGATTGGTATGTAAAACGAACAAATAATGGAAAAGTATTTTCTTTTGAATATGGGTACATTTAAAATAAGATGCCTGTATTTTGCTTAATCTTTATTTGTTGTTTATTTCACAATTGATTTTAAATACACTATCTCAGGTTTTGCATCCTTTTTTTTCCTCAATAACACTATTCATACATACCCCGCAATTGATCAGTCTTTTCTGTCTTTAATTATATATATATGGGTGTTTTACCTGTACATATGACTGTTACTGTATGTATGCCTTGTGCCTGGGGAAGAGGACTTTGGATTTTCTGAAACTGGAGTGGCAGATGGTTGTTGGTGGTTGGGAGTGAAACCCAGGTCCTCTGTGAGAGCAGCCATCTCTCCACCCCCTGATCTGTATTTTCTTACTCATTAAATCTGTAATATGATTTTACCATTTTTATATGCTACTAGATTAGTTCTAGCCATACTAGATTAGCAAACCTACTAAATATTTGCTTTATAATTTTTTGATTGATTTTTGGAGGAATTAGAAGTTCATAATTTAATTATTTGTACTTATGCCTTATTTTTGTACACTGTTTGCAGCAATGGTCAAGGCTGTTCTTGCAATGCACTTTGTTTTCTTTTTATTTACTTGCAGGAAGACAAGGAGCTGAGAAACCTGCAAACTTTTCCTTAGATGATTTCTTGTTTTTGCTTTAAGCAATACTTTAATGTCTCTTTAGTTTTATGTGAAAATATGCATAGGTTATATTTTATGTATTTGATTATATTTACTTATTTGATATAAGTGTGTGTATATTTTATCTTTTTCCCTTGTAGGCAAGGTATCATATTTGTTTTCCGTTTCTGCTTTTCCATTTTTCAGTTAAACATTTATAGTGGTTACTTATTGGAGATATGTTATATTGACAAAGAAAATTTAAAATATGGTGTGGGAGCTGTAGATGCCCAAATGTGACAGTGCACAGATTGGTTTGAAAGCCACACTGAGACTAAAGTAAAATGTGAGGTTTGTCTCCCCATCCCTTGTAGGGTCCTGTGCTGATAGGAAGTGCACAAGGTGGTGTCAACATTGAAGATGTTGCTGCTGAGAACCCTGAAGCCATCATAAAGGAACCTGTTGATATAGTAGAAGGCATCAGGAAGGAACAAGCTGTTACAGTATGTTATGTTCTGAAATACAGTATGTTATGTTCTGAAACATCTTTATGTTTTATTAGATAATTATAACACTTGAGTGAAGATAGTTAACTTTCTAAAACACTGAGCAATTTAAAACAGTTTAATTTCTTATTTGGAAGTATTTACAGTACTTTTCTTTGTAGGCTTCATAAATGTTTCTGTGTTTTTTTAAAAGACAGGAATCCATTTAAATGGGCCACTGTGCCGTTGCTGTATCTAGTGATATTAGCAGTAATTTCATAATGTCTTCCCATATCCAGTCATTTTCCGTCCCCAAAATGGCTCATCACTGCTTCTTAAGGAAGTCCCCTGAGTGAAGAGATGCTCAGGCAGCCCTTTACTGTGACTCATTATTATGTCCCACACCGCCTTTTTTCTAATGTGTAGGTCCCCTTTCCTTACTTTTTAATGTCAGTTTGCTTGTTGAAGAATCAGGGGTGATTATCAATCATTGCTTTTCACTGACTTTTAAATTCTTTGAATCATTTTCCCTGTTTCCCTATCCCCATTATTTCCTGTAAGTTGTATACAGTGCTAGAGAGGCTGTCTTACGGCATGTACACAGTGGCATTTGTTTACAATTTCTCTGGCTTTTTGTGCTGTCCTTCCTTCCCTGTCCGCCTAGCCTCTATACCTATACTCCTTCCAAACAAACAAAACTGCAGAGTTTAATTCTGTGTCTTTGAGGATTGCTTGATATTATTTTTAATGATGCTGCTGGGTTGAATTATTTGGTTTGTAGCTGGGTGTGGTGGTACACGCCTTTAATTCTAGTACTCAGGAGACAGAGGCAGGCAGATCTCTATGAGTTCAAGGCCAGCCTTATCTACAGAGTGAATCCAGGACAGCCAAGGCTACACAGAGATACCCTGTCTTGGAAAAAAAAATTATTTGATTTGTGTACAAAGTAAGTTAAATTGTTTGCTGTGAATATAAACACAAGGCTCATCAGTTGCTGTGAGAAAACATTGTTAAAATGAGCTTTGTTATTGAAGTACAGCCACAGCAGGCTTTTGACTGGCATAAGGCTCATAAGACATGGGTCTCTAATGAGACCCATGGCCTAATCAGATGAGTGGAATAAATATGCAAAGGCATATTTGATTTATTAGGAGTTATATGAGAGTGATGACTAGAAAGTGAAATTCAGATGAGGAAGCAAATGTGTAATTTAGAAGGAGCTTAGATAAAACACTTTGAATACAGCAGGAATGATGCACCTCTCAGTTCTTGGCAATGGCATATTGGATTGGTGAAAATCATTTTATAATTCTCAGATATTTAAGTTTGTATAAAATTAATGAAAATCTTACAGTGAAATGGTATTTATATAGTATTATTTTTTATTTATAAAAGTTCTTTACCCAAATGATTTTTTTTTGTTAGCTACTTTATTTTTTTGCTATTTGGTTCTTTACATGAATCATATTCACCCTCAAAGGATTTAAGATGTTTCTATTACTGAATATCAAGAGTATTTTGCAGCCTTTGATAGTTGAAACAGAGGAAAGAATTCTTTGTACTGTTTTTGAGCAGACTCTTGTCCTGTGTTTCACTATTTCAAAAATTCTCATGGAAACTGGTAATTGTTCCGGCTGGGAAAATAGCCCCGTGGTAGAGCACTTGACGCACATGTAGGAGGTCCTGGGTTAGTACCTGGCTGGCAGCAGCACAGCAAAAAGGACGTATACTTGCTTCACCAGAGAAGTTGGGAACTAGAACTGCTGGCTTGTGACCTGATATTTGTTGTAAAAATGATCCGTAGATGTCTCTGATTCAGATTTCTGCTCACCTCTTTAGCTCTTCTAGATGAGAGGTTTAAGTACCTGTGTCTCTGGGGACTGCCAGAGTTGAGTTTTGAATGGATGAGATAGTGTCCTTTGAGTGCATCTCTCCTATTAGCCTGGTAGACATGTTTTGTCTTACCTTAAAGGAAAAGTAGGATGCTTTAATAACTTCGGTCAGTGGTTAGACCATTGAGATTATCAACCTACTTTTTAGATGTAGTTTTAATAAAATGTAAGCCAGTCTCTTTCTTCTCTGTATTGTTCCAGTTTTTAGTATATGTGCTACTGAAGCGAGCACATAAGTGTCTTTTTCATTTTAGGTTGGCTGTAAGCTTAGAGGCAGTGGAGAAGCTATGAAATGAACGCTAGGACTGCCATTTAGGTTAATGGCTAGCATTTGACCTCTGAATCATTTTCTGATTTGTAAAATCGCCGTAAAACCTACCCTGTGAGGATTTTGTTTAAACCTTTAGTAACTGCTCTTTCAGTGATTATTAGCTACAACTCCTGCTTATCTTTGTAAATGATAAAGTTTTTAATTGTAATATTTTAATGCTGATTGGACATATATGCAAGTTACTACTGAAAAAGACAAATTACTTTCAGCTTGCAAAGAAGATGGGATTTCCGCCTAACATTGTGGATTCTGCGGCAGAAAACATGGTGAAGCTTTATAAACTTTTTCTGAAGTACGACGCAACTATGGTAGAAATAAACCCAATGGTAGAAGATTCTAACGGACAGGGTAAGGTGTCTTCTTCTATCACATGGTGCCATGTGTCATCTGTCGTTCTTGTGTAGCTCAACTTCTGATGAGCGTGACCACAGGTGAAAGAAACCCACTGGAACACAAGTATGAGTTGCGCTGCCTCATACGGGGAGCACGGACATTCTAGTTGTCTGCTTAAATTAATAAAAATGATGCAACTTGAAAATCCAGGGGAGCAGTCACATTAGTCACATTCCAGAGGTTCAGTGGTCGCCATATTGGATCGGACAGAAATGTAGCATTTCTACCCAGGCAGAAGGTCCTGTGGTGCAGTGCTGGGTTGGAGTAATAAGGGTTGTGGAAGAGTTAGTCATGATCTGGGAGAATTAGCCTTCCAAGCCTGCATGCTTGGATCTTTGCTTGGATCTTTTGTGTGAAAAGATATGCTTAGGCATGAAGTCCTTTCACTATTTGGAGCCACTAGAGAGCAGTAGCTTGTCTGAGTCTGTGGGTTCTCTTTGCATATGTGTTGTTGTGTATGATCTCAGTGGAACCTCCAAATGTTATAGTTCAATCTTGGTGGGACCTCCAAATGTTAAGAGTCCAAGAATAGCTATAAAAACCACTCAGTCATTGATCTCAGTCATATATTGATGATTTATTGAACACACACCCCAAAACTGGTCATAGCCACCATGACAAGGGTCTCAGGGGTCTTGGAGCCTAACTGTGACATTGGTCTGATTCCAAGGTAGGCTTTTTATATGAAAAACCATATCCAGGTAACAACCAGGTAACCAGGTCTAGGAAACAAACTGCATCCAGGTGGCAACCAGGTTTGTGTATGAAACAAACTGTATCTAGGTAACAACTAGGTAGGAAGCAAGGGTATGGTAGCATTACATCATACTGACTTGCTAGAAAAGCATTTCGAACTGACCTTTAATTTGATTGGTCCTAAGTGGAGCTGTAGTTGGGAACTCTTCAGGGTGTCAAGGTAACAAAGTAACAAAGTATGAGTAATTTCATCTTATAATTAAAAGGAGACTGAAGGCAAAAATGGCTGCAGTTATATTAAAGCAGCAGGCCCTAACGTGTAACTGGTTGTCTTAGTTTTTGTTGCTGTGAAGAGACACTGACCACGGCAATAGCTTCACACAATGGCTTCCTCTAGGACTTCATGCAGGGACACCCTGACACAGGCTGTCCTCTGTGGTCTTCCTTAGTCATGGAGGGGGTTTCCATAACCCCTTTCTTCTGTTCTTGACTCTAAACCCAGAACCACATGGTCAAAGCTGCCAAGTTCTGCTGCTTGTTAGGGTCGGAGCATGGCCCCTTGTTCAGTTTGATCTTCACCAACTTTCTGTTTTCGATGGTTTCCTTCACTACCTCAGGTTGACTGTCCTGAACATTGCTCTGTAGAGCAGGCTGACCTCAGACACAGAGATCTGTCTGTTGTCTGCCTCCAGAATTCTGGGATTAAAGGTGTGTTCCACCACACCCCAACTCTAAGCTTTTCTTTAATTTCTTTTCATAACTTAGTATCTTAGGTGTGTGGTATATTGCCCTGAGGTCACTATTCCCTTTATTCCATTTACCATCAAGCTTTTCTTTAATCTGTTTATTTCCTTGAACACAGAATCTGGCTGCATTCTACTTCCTGGTGCCCCCCCTCCCCCCATGATGTTTTGTGTTTTCCTTGCTGAGCTTGCTCCTTTTCATTGTGCATCTGTGCAAAAGTGATCACTAGTAACCACACAATAAAGTCAATACTACACTGTCTTGAGATTTCCTCTGACAATGCAGTTAATCCAAAACTCTGGCTTTAGCCTCAGGCAGACTTTTTACAAGGGTGAAAAGCAGAAACATTCTTTGCCAAAATATCACAAGAACAGTCTCTAAGCCACCTACTAAAATTCTTCTCTGAAACCTTTTGATCAAGGCTGCCACAGTTCAAATCACCCTCTTCATCACTGTCTTCCATGTTTGTACTCATATGACCTATTAAACCCCACTTAAAGTATTCAACTGCTTGTCTAATCCAAAGTCCACATTCCTCCAAACAAAAGCATGGTCAGGCCTATCGTAAGCAATATCCCACTCCTGGTACCAACTTTTGTCATAGGTTAAGGTTTCTGCTGCTATGAAGAGACACCATGTCCAAGGCAAACCTTATAAAACATTTAATTAGGACTGGCTTACAGTTTCAGAGGTTTAGTCCATTATCATCATGCTGGCTGGCATGCAGGCAGACATGGTGCTAGAAAAGGAGCTGAGAGTTCTACATCTTGATCTGCAGGCAGTAGGAGACTGCTACACTAGGCCTATTTTGAGCAGAGGAGACCTCAGAGTCTGCCACCACAGTGAACACAGTTCCTCCAATAGGGCAACCCCTACTCCAACAAAGCCACACCTCCTGATAGTGCCACTCCCTATGGGCCAAGCATTCAAACACATGAGTCTATGGGGGCCATACCTATTCAAACCACCACACTGGAACATTATTTAGATCACTTGCCCTTTGTGTAGGGATTTTTTTTTATTGTAAGTTGTCTTTTTTCCTACTCTGATTTTTTCTTGATATTTTATATTAACTGCTTTTACTGCTATAATTTATTTAGTTTTGTTTTTAGGCTGTTTGGACAATTAAATCTTTTTAAGTATTTGTATTCCTGTTTTTATCTTTATACCTACAGTTATTTCTGTTATTTATCAAAGAAATCAACTTTTATTTAATCATATGATCATATAAACAGTAGATACATCCTCTTGTAATAATAAACATAATTTGTAAAACAGAATTAAACTTTTTTCAAAGAATGAAGAATAACCCATGTAAAGCATCTGGCATTAATGTTACTTGAGAGAGGTCAGTCAACACTGAAAACAAGCCCATGGACTCAAACTACAGCAGCTACAATCCGCTGTGGGGATGCCTTCATGCTCTAACAGCGTTTGTTTGTTCTTAGGTTGTCTTTTCTTAGTGTACTTAAGTGCATATTTGGGACATTGTGTACTTACTAGAGAAAAGTTGTGCAAGAAATGTCTGTCAGTGCAAAAGGGGAAGAAATGCTGCAGCCCTGGGACAGTGGGCTAAGGGACAGACTGCGGGCTAAGGGACAGACTGCGGGCTAAGGGATGGACTGCGGGCTAAGGGACGGACAAGGGGCTGAGGGACGGACAGCGGGCTGAGGGACGGACCGCGGGCTGAGGGACGGACCGCGGGCTGA
>CAJQZJ010000289.1:189958-218975 GCA_907164525.1 Lophiomys imhausi
CTGAGGGACGGACCGCGGGCTGAGGGACGGACCGCGGGCTGAGGGACCGACCGTGGGCTGAGGGACGGACGGTGGGCTGAGGGACGGACGGTGGGCTGAGGGACGGACGGTGGGCTGAGGGACGGACTGTGGGCTGAGGGACGGACTGTGGGCTAAGAGACGGACAGTGGGCTAAGGGACCGACCGTGGGCTAAGGGACGGACTGTGGGCTAAGGGACGGACAGTGGGCTAAGGGACTGTGGTCCTTTTCCATATTGGGTCATGCTAAGGGATGGACCGTGGGCTAAGGGACTGTGGTCCTTTTCCATATTGGGTCATGCTGTGTGCTCTACTAGTGTCTTTCACCTCTTACCTTGAAAATTATACAGAGACTCTTCAAGTAAGTCTCTTTCAAAAGATGCATCTAAATGACTTGTACCTTGTTTTATATCTTTGTCTGTTATTGTCTTTCATACAGAATTTTAGAGCTAGGATTTTTGGGTCGAAGAATAATATTTTAAAAGTATGTTTTTACTTTTGGGTGGTAACATCCTGTGATATATCTTTTTCCAGGTAGGTTTTTTTTCCTCCCTCCATATCTCCCACTCCTTTCTCTTTCCACTATTGTAATATATTTTCAGAGTCAGTCTTGTTGCATATTTTGCCATGAATGCTAACTTGTGAGGTTTATCTTCAAGTGATAATGAAGAAATGATGTTTTGTTTAATTTTTTCAGTTATATGTTCATGTTTCTTGAACATGTTTTCTATTGATGCTCTTTGTAACCAGTATTTTTCTGTAGCTGAGATAAATTACCATAACTTTGAGTGACTTTTTCCCCTCGTAGTTGTAGGCTAGAAGTCCAAAATCATTATCACTATCATAAATTCCAGATGAGAGCAGGGTTGTGTGTTTTCAGAGGCTGTAGGTGAAGAATCTGCTCCTTGAGTTCTTCCCTTCCTGGTAGTTTGCTTGGCCTGTAGGTACTTCATATCAGTCTCTGCCTTTGTGGCCACATTTGTTCTTTCTCTACTGTCTGTCTGTCTGATTTTCTGCCTTTCTCTTGTAAGGATGCTTATGGTTCTTGTAATCCAGGACAATCCTGATCTCAGCACCTGTCTTAGTCATTATCTGTAGAAACCACCATATCAAGTAACATTCTCTGTGAATTCATCATTTCCTTGCCATAATACCCAAACATGATTAGTTTTGTTACTACTTTGGTAACTTCTGGATTTTTTAAAATTTATTTGTTTGTTTGTTTATTTTTTTGTTTTTTGAGACAGGGTTTCTCTGTGTAACAGCCCTGGCTGTCCTGGACTCACTTTGTAGACCAGCCTGGCCTCAAACTCACAGAGATATGCCTGTCTCTCCCTCCCGGGTGCTGGGATTAAAGGTGTGTGCCATGTGCCCAGCTTTCCTATTAATTTTTAATATTACTCAAAAATTAAAACAATGTAAAGAAGTATATTTACTCATTCTTAAAAAACTTCCTTTTTACCCTCATGTATTTCCCCTCTCTGTCCTCATTTTTGTTTTTGTTTTCTTTTCCTGCTATTCATTTTTAAGTAAAACATTAGAAAGCATGTTCTTAATTTAATTACTTACTTAATTAAAGTGTAAACTATGTGCATTTTTCATCTTTCTTTATTCACTTAGCAATGTATCCAGGTGATCTTTCCAGGTATACTGCTCTTTGTTTATTAAGGATGCTAACTTCTTTTCTGGCATTTGATCTAAATATTTTTCTTTTTTTCCTTTGTTTTTGTTTTTTTTGAGACAGGGTTTTTCTCTGTGTAGCCCTGGCTATCCTGGAACTCACTCTGTAGGCCAGACTGGCCTTGAACTCACAGAGATCGCTCTGCCTTTGCCTCCTGCGTGCTGGGATTAAAGGTGTGCACCACCATGCTCTGCTGAATATTTTTCTTAATAATATTGTGTGTTTAAATTTTGCTTACCTTGGGAACATACTAAAGCTTTGAGTTTTTACTTAGTCAGACCTCCTTTTGGCTTCCTTTATTTTCATGATGAGATTATTTTCCCATACCTCAAGATCAGTATCTGTTATTATGTAAAGTGTTCTTTTTTATTGTTTCATTAAAACTTTTATGTTTTTAGAGTGAGTAATGATTTTACTAGGCTCTGCCCCTTCTTTCTAAGTATGCACTTTTCTAAAGTTGTTAAATAAAATGTTTTTCTGTTGATCTTTGGTACCCTGAGCCATCACATTCAATCATCTGATTCTGTAGATGTGATTGTCCTTTTTTGTGTGGGTGGAGTACACTATAGTGCATGAAAAAAGTCATACACAGAAAAAGAAGACTAGGTTGATTTCACTTACATAAGAAATTTCAAAATGTTTAACTCATGGAAAGAGTTAGAAGGAGCAGGTGTGGTGTTGTATGCCTTTAATTTCAGCACTCAGGAAGCAGAGGCAGGAGGATCGCTGTGAGTTTGAGGGCAGCCTGGTCTATAGAGTGAGTGCAGGACAGCCAGGAATACACAGAGAAACCCTGTCTTGAAAAAAGAGTTAGAAGGGTACTTACCAGACTTGAGGTGTGTGGAATGGGAAGGTATATTAGAGTATTAACTCTCAGTCACGAGTGACTCTGAGAGCAGATGGGTGGCAGGTAATGCACAGCACATTACAATGAAGTAAGAGAGGGTTATTTCATTCACAGGTTGTTTACAGTGATGGGAACATTGACAAGTCACACCATGAGGACAGGAAACCAAAAAGATCCGGAGTGCAGGATTAAAGTAGCCAGTACCCAAAAGAACCATGTTGATCCATTCAGAGATCAGCACCCTCAATTGGTTGGTTGCATGCAGTAGTCTTAAATAAAGGTTCTACCCCCTCCTAAATACCACACAGGACTGAACCTCTAAAACATAGGGGACCACTTTTAAACTGTATCCACACTTTTAATACTTTAGCTTGGGTTTCATGCTTGTACAGTAAGCACTCGCACCATGTTCTGTCCTTCTAGCCACTGGTTGCTATTCTGAATGAGATCTTTGCCACCATTTCTACTAGACTCTGGCGTTTGCTGTAGATTTTAATTCTACCTTTTTTTTAATTTTTCTTAGTTAAAAAGGCCTTGTATGCATTTTAGCTTGCCTTCCATGTTTTTTCTTCTTATTAAGCAATTTTAAATTCTGAACTTACCAAGATGCATTCTAAGTATACTTAGGTTTTTACAGTAAAAAAAAATTAAAAATATGTATTTTTCTTTAACAAGAATATACTAATGCCAGGTTCTGTTGTAAGTACAAATGTAGACCTCTTTAGTTCTTTCAGTAGTGAGAGTAGTTCTGGGAAGTTGGTATTATTGCTGTCTTTATAGTTTATGAAACTGAGTATCAGGATATCAGGCTTGCCTGAGGACATGTGACTAGTTGTAGAGGTGTGCTGTCAACCCCAAACCATTGACCCGTAGAACTTTAGCTCTTAATTATAACACAGTTGCATGCTAGGTGTATTTCTGGTAGGGAAATGCCTATTGTTGTGCTGGAAACAGGAAGAGAGTAGAAATGGGGTAGACTTTCAGAAAGCTGTGGTTGTGTGCTGAGCAGAAGGTTGCAAGAATAGTGTAAATGGAAAGAGAAGGTTGTATTTGACAGATTAATTTAAATTTAGGCTTTGTTACCACATTTACATTTTTCTACAGTAATGTGTTTATTCATTTCTATTGGAAATTTTAGATCAATGTCGGATACAGTTATAAACATTATAGATTGACAGATTTCCTTTAGAAGGTACATACTTAGTTTCAAAAGTATTTGTTAAAATGTATTTATCTCTTTGTAAACTGTTGTCATAAAACATAATATATAGTATAAATTCGGAGAAGTTTCCATAGCAGCCTTTAAAATAGTAGTTTAAAGAGATTTTGCTAACTAAATTTAGGATTACTGTTTTGTGTAGTTTTGTAGAAGCGCATCTACTACGCAGGATGAAGTAGATCTCTTCTGTATACTGTGTAGTTGTTTGAATAATTGAAAGGTGGAGACTTAAGAGACTTTTTTTTTAATAATGGGAAAACAATGTCTAAAAACAGGATAATATAAAAAAAATTCAGTGGTGAGCATAGTAGTGCCTGCCTTAATCTTAGCACTTGGAAGGCATAGGCAGGCAGACCTCTGAGTTTGGCTAACATGGTGAGTTCCAGGCCAAGCAAGACTGCATAGCAAGACCCTGTCTTTAAAAAATAATAAAAAAAAAAGCCGGGCGGTGGTGGCGCACGCCTTTAATCCCAGCACTCGGGAGGCAGAGGCAGGCGGATCTCTGTGAGTTCGAGGCCAACCTGGTCTACAAAGTGAGTACAGGACAGCCAGAGCTACACAGAGAAACCCTGTCTCGAAAAAACAAACAAAAAAAAAAATCTGAACAGATTTGCTTAAATTGCTTACTATCCATTGTCATTAGGATCTCCTAGTGGCCTTTTAGAGATTACTTACCTTCCCTGTCAGAATTTCATTCAAAATGGATCTGACAACTCAACTACAGATTAGATATTCTGCCTACAAATGCTTTACTGCTGCAGGGTGGAATTTGCCCTGGATTAGCAGATAACTTGTTCCTTTGGGCAGCTCACTCCAAGACAACATGATAATAGCTTCAGTTATTAGGCAGATAATTTGTAGTTCATCATCTGGGAAGAAGTAAGTATGAAGAGGAAGAAATGGACCAGAAATTGTGATAAAAGTGAATCTTGGATGTTTTCTTGACCTTAGCTCTAAACTCTGATGTATTGGAGTAGACATAGAGCTCTTGATAGTAGGGTAGTCGCTGCCTATATGGGCATCCCACTTAGACTTTGAGCTACTCTTTCCAGTCTCAACAGGTTTTCCTTAGCTTCCAGCCATACCTGTGGTAAGCTCAGATGCTCGCTCCCAGAAATTTCTAGTAAATAATATACTCATTGCTAGGAGAAAGTATTAGATGAATCTAGAAAAAAAATTTTTTCCCATAGTAGATTATGCTCAGTCATGTTGTCTAACACAGTATCAGGAATTTCTGCAGTGAGGTTACATTATGACACTAAGATATTCTAAATACTGTAATTAATAATAAACTACCTGAGGACACATCTGGAACCCAGAGACCAAATGTGGTGAAGCCTAAAAGACCTTAAGAGCTGGAGCTTATGCATTAGAAGTCTGTAGCTGTTCTCTTTTTAAATTTCTGTTTTGCTGTTACATAGAGGGTTGCATCACGAATTCTAGGCAGAGTTGGGATTGTTTCAGTCAGGGCAACTTGGATTGGTTCTTACAAGAATGGGCATAGAAATTCATAGCCCTAGAAATTATATTGCTTGGATTTCAAGTCCTTTATTGTGCCTTACTTTGAAAGTAATAAGATATTTATAGACCCAAGTGTCTCACAACTTCAGCTTCTCAGCACATTTATAGCAGCAATAAACTCAAGCCTGGTGAATGAACCCTAGCCATTTAGGGTCATTACTAGTTTTCCCAGGCACAATACTCTGTACTTAGGGTTCTCTCAGCCCTTTCATCTTAGTTGTATGAGAAATCACATCAAGTATGTAGTGCTCATAGTGAGGAATAGTTATCAAAAGTGATAAACAGGTTTCTTGATAAATGATGTAAATTTAAATATCTAAGAATTATACAATAGTGGATCAGTATGAATTCATGTAGAAAATGAAAGGTGTTTTGCCTTATCAACATTAATTTAACATGATGGATCATTTACTGAGTCAATCACTGCCTCTGTGCCTGCTTGTGTGCTGTGTGTACCTGAGAGTGGTAGGAGGGAGTCAGATTTACTGAGACTGTAGTTGTAGTTCTTAGCCACTATGTGGCTGTTGGGAATTGTGTCTGGTCCTCTGGAGGCATAGTCAGTGCTCTTAACCACTGAGTCATCTCTCTGGCCCTAATTTTCTTATTTTAGAGCTAAGGAAACATTCAAGTAGCAAAGTGAGTAGGAAATGGGCATGAGAATGAAGGGATTAAATGGAAAGAAAAGTATATGTTCTAGAGTTACGAAGAGTAGTAGAGAAAATAGTGAGTATTAAGGTTAGAGAAAGGATAAGCAAAAGCCTTTTCCAGAGAGTTACAGTTAAGCCAGGCGTGGTGGCACACGCCTTTAATCCCAGCACTGGGGAGGCAGAGGCAGGCAGATCTCTATGAGTTCGAGGCCAGCCTGGTCTACAAAGTGAGTCCAGGACAGCCAAGGATACACAGAGAAACCCTGTCTCGAAAAACCAAAAAAAAAAAAAAAGGTGTAAACACTTAAGATGAAGTATTATAGCTGGGCGTAGTGGCTTATATCTTTAATCCCAGCACTTGAGAGGCAGAGGCAAGCGGATCCTAGCATGGTCTACAAATCGAGTTCTAGGATAGCCAGTACTGTTATACAGAGAAACTCTGTCTTGAAACCTCTTCTTCCCCCCAAAAAAAGATGAAGTATGGTAGACCCTATATAGTTAGGCTTTCTATTGCTGTGAAGACACACCATGACCATGGCAACTCTTATAAAGGAAAATATTTAATTGGGGCTAGCTTAGATACACAGGCAGACACACACAGGCAGGCATGGTGCTGGAGAAGGAGCTGAGAGTTCTACATCCATCCAGATCAGCAGGCAACAGGAAGAGACTGAGACACACTTGCTCCAACAAGGCCTCACCTCTCAATAGTACCACTCTCTATGGGCCTGTGGGAACCATTTGTATTCAAACCACCACACTATAACATTCTAGTTAGGAAGATTAAAGATGTGCCTGCCATCACTCCTGGCCCTTTATTGATTATCTCTTATCAGTCTCCACTGGTGACTATGAGGACTGCAGTCTCAGTAATTCAAACCAAGGAAGTCATTTTGTCCTTCACAGCTGACAAAGGATTTCTATGACGGAAGCCTACTTTTTGTCAGAAATCTATTCTGACGTCTTAGGTTAGGCCTTCAAATTTTAACCTCATCTCTGTTGCTTTGGAGGTCAAACTGTACAGGGCTTTCTGTGACAGATGCTATGGGATATATGAAGACCAAGTAACCTGTGCTTATTCTTTGAGGGCCTTGTCAAGGAATTACCCGACCTGAACCAAGCTCTGACTTGCACTTCCCCTGATCTTGATCAGCCAGGCAGTGAGGGACGATGTAGAGACAGTAACTGGAACATTTTACTTCCAAGTTACTCTCCATGTTGAGAATCTCTCAGCTTCTGACTAGCTTCTGAGTTCACACCCTGTAGTGAGAAAGGGATAGCTACTTGAAGGATGAAGTCAGAGAAGCAACCGTCATAAGAGCTGGTTTGTGTCGGGTGTGTCCACATGTGCTGTCATTGCTTGGGATGCTGAAGGAGGTCCTATTGAATTGGATTCATAATAGACCCTGTCTCAAACAACTAAGAGTTGGGATGCCGGTCAGTGATTGACCTTCCCTAGTATGTGCTGTGCTCTGGGTTAGATGCATATAATATCTCAAAAAAAAAAAAGTTAAGAAAGGGAAAAAAAAACCTTTTCATTGAGTGTGGGGGTAGAAGGTAAGGTAATTGAACTGGGTATAAAAGTGAATGATAGGAGCATTGGAACATGGAGTTTAGCAGGTTGGTGGTTCCTAAGTATTTTGTGCTTTTTCAAGTATTCACAATCTTGGGTTTGGAGTTTTTCTTATTTTTGTTCCTCTTTTCTCCTTTTCTCATTATTTTTAATCTTTTTAAACTGGATCACATTCTTAGTTCAGCAGTCATAATAGAAATAGGCAAAAGTCATCTGGTCCATGGCCATTGTTTGCTGACCTCCACTCCACATCCCCTTAACATTCAAGTATTTAGGATTTTTGCTGCTAAGGAAGAGAAGAGTGAGGAGGAGGTGGTGGACGTGAGGGAAATTTCCATCAGTATTAACACTATTTTGCAAGTCAGTGGAATTTAGCCATTATAAAAGTGTGGGGAGTGGGTTTAGGATTTACCAGAAGACAGTATCCTTGAGTAATAAGAGGGGGTGGTATCTGGGACCAAATGGAAAGGCTTTCAGCTAAGAACACAGCCAGTTAATTCTTGGAAAGCTTAAAAAATGTGTAATGTCTTTGAGGAACTTTTTTTCTTTCTTTTTGTTCTTTGGTGCTGGGATAGATGCAGAAAAAGTAGCTTTGGAGTATTTTTATATTCCTATTTTTCTGTAAGAAACAGTTTGAATTCATTGTGAACATAAATTGAAATACTTTGAATAAATAACAAGTTAAAATGTGCTTTTCCCCTTATACTAAACCATTTTTGTTACTGGATAGTTCATTTTGTCTGTCATAAAATTAGATTACTTTCTTTATTTTCCCCTCTAAGTGTTGTGCATGGACGCAAAGATCAATTTCGATTCAAATTCAGCCTATCGCCAGAAGAAGATCTTTGATCTTCAGGACTGGAGCCAAGAAGACGAAAGGGACAGAGATGCAGCTAGTGTAGACATTAACTACATTGGCCTCGATGGGAACATAGGTTGTCTAGGTACCCAGTATACTTTCATATTACAATTGACTTTGCACAGCTCACTGTATTTTCTCTGTTTTTACACAAATCATCTTTTCCTCTTGATAGTAAATGGTGCTGGCTTGGCTATGGCCACAATGGATATAATAAAACTACATGGAGGGACTCCAGCCAACTTTCTTGATGTTGGTGGAGGTGCCACAGTCCAGCAAGTAACAGAAGCATTTAGGCTTATCACTTCAGATAAAAAGGTAAGGGTGGGCCTTATGTGTTAGAATTTGAATTGTGAGAAGTAACTTGATTAATTGATAAATGTGATACCAGTTCATTAAAATTGAAAGGACTGCAATAATTTGAAAAGAGGAATTGAACTCTTTTAAGTGAAAGCAAGTTAGAGAACCTTTGATGGAATTAATTAATGTTGAAATTTAGCAAACAGTGAAGAAATTTGATAAAATTAGATAAAGATGCTATTAACTGTGTTCCACTGCAAGAACAGCAGTCACTTGTAACTGCTGAGCTCTCTTTCCAGGCCCAGGATGTTTTCCTTCTTACAGTGATGGGAGGTGATTTGAGCGTCCTCAGCACATTGGAAAAAATGAGGCCTTAGGAATTGGGGAAATGAGGGAAACAATAGAACTGTTCCCTCAAGTGTTGAAAGAGGGAACAGGCTGGGAGAGGTGAGAGCACATGAACAAGGGCTGCTGTCCAGGGCACACAGGTTAAAGACATAAATAAGCCTGTGGGCAACAGTGCAGAAAAGGAAGGACGGGAAGAGCTACTGAAAGAAGGTTAGAGGGTAGGCAAGGCCAGCATGTGAAGGATTGAGTTGTGATTACTGAAAGGGACTGTGATCCAGAGGGAGATAGTTGGAGAGCTGTTCTGACCAGGATTTGGGTCAGAATGTGGTTGTATTAATGGGGGGAGTGGTGAGAACAGCAGGTGGTATGCACCAATGGAGGTGTGCTCTGTGCTGTTGCTATAGGACATGATCTGAGATGATGGTGTTAGTGAACAAGAGTGAGCAGACCGAGTACAGGGTTTGTTGTGTGCGATGAAGTAGAAAAGGAATTTAGGTCGGGTGTTAAAATTATTGGAAGTAAGTTCTGCTGGGTAGTGGACTGGGAGGGAGAAAAGGGAATAATGGTTTTATCTGGAAATGTTTCCATGGAATTGATTTTTTATATCCTGCTGTTTTGGGAAGAAAGGACAAATGCTCATTCTTTTAATGTTTACTTTATTGATAGGTGATGGCTATTCTAGTCAACATTTTTGGAGGAATCATGAGATGTGATATTATTGCACAAGGAATAGTCATGGCAGTAAAAGGTTTAGAAATTAAAATACCTGTTGTGGTACGGTTACAAGGTGAGTTAAAGATATTAGTTATTTCTAATTGTTTAAATGATGCAGTTGTAAGGAGCATGGTTAATTTTAAATATAACTTTACAGATAGATAGCTGTATCTTTTCTGTGAAAGCATTAAATGCAGATCTTGAAATCTGTTAGTTATTTTTCTGTTACTGTGATTAAAATACCACGATAAAGGCACTTAAGGAAGAGTTCATTTTGGCTTTTAGTTCCAGAGACAGGGTGTCCATAGTGGTAGAGGGGGCACCATGTAGGAACAGGAAGCTGAAGATCACATCTTAGTCATTCACAGGAAAGAGAGACGAGGCTGTAAACTGTCAATGCCATCTCTAGTGATGTACTTCCTCCAGCAAGGCTCTCTATCCTGAAAGTTCTGTAACCTCCCTAAATAGTGCCAAGAACTGGGGAACAAATGTTCAAATATATGAGCCTGTGGGGACATCTCTCACTCACACCACACAATGTGATTTTTATGTTTTGTTTTTGTTTTTCAGACAGGGTTTCTCTGTGTAGCCCTGGCTGTCCTGGACTCACTTTGTAGACCAGGCTGGCCTCAAACTCACAGAGATTCTCCTGTCTCTGCCTCCTAAGTGCTGGGATTAAAAGCAAGCACCATTACACCAGGCACAGAGTGATTTTTTTAATAATTTACTACATTGGTCAAAAATGCTCAGAGTTTTACAAAATTTGGGTAATGTGATGTGTTTTTTATTTTATTTATCCGAGATTCTGACTTTGCTTGTATTACCCCATATGGTAAAACAAAATATTTCACAAGGTAATCCCAAGTTCTTATGATATATCTTTAAAATAAGTATTTATGTTACATAATAAAAACTTCTGTGCTGAAATTGTTCGTGTGAAAAATATTTTAAATGCTTTTGTGTGTGTGTGTGTGTGTGTGTGTGTGTGTGTGTATATATATTTAAGTCATTTGCTTATAATTGCACAAATCATTTCTAGGTACACGAGTTGATGATGCTAAGGCACTAATAGCAGGTAGTGGACTTAAAATTCTTGCTTGTGATGATTTGGATGAAGCTGCTAAAATGGTAAGTGGGCTCTAATGATCTAAGAACACATTTAGTGTGGAAAGAATCTATATACTTTTAGATACTAAAATGAGCCAGCTAAATATTAATACTGCTAATATTAGTTGTAGAAAAAATTAAATTACGTTGGGCACCATATGTAGAAAAAATGGCTAATTAAACTATTTAACCAGTATTTAGGTTATATTTAATTGATTCCGTGGCAGTTAATCCTTAACCCGCCATTATAAATGAGCACGCAGAGACACCATGTGGATTTTAACAAGCCTTGGCCTGAGTTGAGCAATCTTGGCCCAGTTAAACTAGCTCTTAATTGTATTACCCAAATATAACCCCATATATACATACGTCCCCTTGGACTGCCATTCTCCACACTATGTGGATATTCCTGACCATGTGGAATGAGGTTCTTTTTTCTTAACCCATGGTATGTGTCCTCCTTCTTCCTGCTCCTGGCTGGAATGTATTAATCCTCTGTCTAAAGTGCAGGCTTCCTGTTCTAATCTGAGGAAGTCCCACCTTTCTCTGTCTTTGCCCAATCTCAGGCCTCAGCATTTATTTAACCAATCAGAGACAATGTAACAGACAGCAAACAGGACCAATTAACATTTAGAGTGCTTAACACTACCCAATCAATTAGTACTTAACCTAAATGTATGGAAAGCAAGCCTAATTCTGGGGAATGACAGCAATAGATACACATATTGCTAAGATGGGTTTTGCAGTGGGGCATGAAGATTGTACTCAGCCTCATACAACATGCAAAATCAGGAATTTCTATTCAAGGACCCAGATGACTGGTTGACAAGTGAAAAATTATTAAAAGAAAACTATAAATGAGGGGAGATGTTCAAATTGGACAGTACAGAAGAGTTTGGAGGCAGTGAGAATTTGAAAATTATTTTTCAGAACCACTTATACCTCCATCTTAAACAATGGGCAATTTGCACCCAATCCGGTCGAATCTGTGTTCTTACCTATTTGTGTTCTCATCTATTATTAGTAATTCCCACCTCCATCATTTTATACATCTCACTCATGTATATGAAGGTGAAGTAGTATAATGATGTAAAGGAATTGCTATTGTTTAAGCGGGACACTGTGGTCCAATTGTGAAAGTTCAGCGATTATCTCGTACTATGTAGGCTCTTCGTTACACTTGGGACCAAACTGTTTGCACTGTTCTTACACTGTGGCCCTCCTGTTTTAAAACAACCATTCTCAGGAGTTTATTTGTTATGATCCTATAGAATCTCCCTTGGTCTGGATTTAATGGTTGCAACACAGGGTATCATCTATTTAACATGTTCTTCTGTCCTCTGTATTTTCTCCTAAATTGCAAGTTCAGTGTATAATATTAACTGTTTGACAATGCTTTCCCCGCCCCCCCCCAAGGATTTTCCTGGTGGTAAAATTTACATGTGTATGGATGAAGAATAGACTATAAATTCACTTATTTAAAGTCATATGTCTAGCCCCAGACTTTTTTTTTTTTTTTTGTAACTATTCTGTTGGGAGAGAATCTGAATTTTGGTTTTAGAGATGTCTGTTTTGTATGACATTTTGTATGGAAACAGATATTCTCATATCACAGAAAGCATTTGAGTTTTTGTTGGTTATTGTTACCTCACAAAAAAAAATACCAGCAATTTTTATATCTAAACTCCTACACGAATATAAACTAAGCTTGTAAGCTTTTTTAAAATAGGCTTTATTTAGTTGTGTTTTAATTATGAGGTGTCTTACAAAGATATTCATTGTTTTTGTCTTCAGGATAAAATTAGGTAAGATGTATCTAGTTATATATCTTTATGAAAACATATTTAGTTGAAGTATAGGTTATGAAGAATATCACGCTATAAGACTGTTGTGTGACTTACAGCAATGGTCTGAATTGCCCTAGTGTTTTTAAATGGAAAAGATTCTGTATTCCTTTTGCCTTGGTCTATAATTTGTGTTCACCATGTTATGAACATAATGACAGAGATGCCTTATTCTCTCTCAGGTTGTGAAGCTCTCTGAAATAGTGTCCTTAGCCAAGGAAGCCCACGTGGATGTGAAGTTTCAGCTGCCAATCTGAGCAAGAACTTGCGGATGGCTGAGAGTGTCAATGTGCTGTAGTTCTTTATTATTCTGTGGTCTCTGCTGTTGTTCCTTTTCTTTTCAATATGTGGAGAATGTAATCACCACAGAGGCACACAGACCTATGATAGCATTTGCTCTGCATTTGATTCTGTTGCTCAGAATGGACTGTTTGTATAAAGAGTGTATGATGCAAACTGCTAGTTTCTTTCCCTGCAGCCATCTTTTTTGATTCCTTTACAGAATGTCACTTGCAGTGTGCCTGTTTTCTGTTGTTGGATACAAAGTTCTTCATTGATAAGAGTCCTATAAATAAAATTACTACAAAGATAAAGCTTTATTCTTTAGTATGAAAATATCTAATAAGCCTCATTAGAACAGTGGTGTGTTAAAACAATGTTTTATATAAGAAATATTTATCCAGCATCAAATGGATCTTAAATGTATAATCATTATTTATACACAGAACTTTCAAGCACTCCTCAGAATATCTTTTAAGTATTCGGAGAAGTAACATGTTGATTATTGAACCTCGTTTCAGTGATAACTGCAAGTCTTCAAGATTCTGTGGTGGTAACATCTGCAGGTTGATATAAAAACATTTATTAAAAACTTGGGCAAAATTAAGAATGCCAATTTAAGTTAATAAAAGTTTCCCATTGTAATTTGGAGTAATGTTTTTTTTTCTTTTGAAGTAAAAGTTGGAGGTGATCATCTTAGTAGGTCTAAAGAGCCGATTTATAGATCATATAACTGGACATGACAGTACACACTCTAAAGCTTTCTATAGAGAATTTGGTAGAATTTTGCTGTTCACAGATCTGGTACATATTATTTCTATCATATGTATGCTTGTACCTTTGAATTTGGGGGTTGTGTAGGAATGCTTTCCCCCTTGTAGCCCTGTGCACCACTTAACTTAAAAGCCTATTTTAACCTATGAAATCACTAGTTTATAATTAAGGTAGAGTCCTAACATACTACTATAGTTTCTATGGAGGATATAACATATTTTAAGTGTGTTTCCATGGGTGACTTTGGGAATAGAATTTATGCTGTGCCAGGCAAGCATTTGACTTCTGATTTGTTAGATAGTAAATCTCCTTGATTATATTACTTTTAGCAGATGTACATGGTCAGGAGGAAAGAGCAAAAACAAAAACAGTACTTTAGCAGCATACTGAAGCTGTTGATATTTATTTTGGTGGCATGTTTCTATCTGGCAAAGAATTGTATTTAATGAAAAATTTAAATACTGAGTATAAATAAAAGGTAGACAATGGGGCCAAGTGTAAAGGACATAGTGAGGATCATGCCCTTTGGAAGCAAGAGTGAGAGAAGTATGTGGTAATCAATTTTCAGATTTCTGTAATGTGCAGTGTTAAAAAAATAAACCAAGATTTAGAAGTTTTTTTATATTAAAATTTGGTTTGATTTTAAAGAGTTGAAAATGAAAGAATAAGACAATTATGTTTGATTTAGAAGTTGGCATCTAAAGTGGCAGCCTCAAGAGGGGAAGGTGACATTGAGGAGCTAGAATAATGAGACCTCGTGTCTTGAGTGCCAGGACTGGACCCACTCAGTGCCCAGAGGGAAATAGGAGCTGAGGCAATGAAGCCACGAGTTCTTGAAAATCACAATTGGCTTCACCGACTAACATTTGTGCTCATATAGGATCTTTGTCAATTGGAGCCAGCCTAGTCTACATAGTAAATACCAGAACTACATAGAGAGACCCTGTCTCAATGGAAAAAAATCATTTGTTGTTGGTGGTGGTGGGTTTTTTGTTTTTTTGTTTATTTTAAAATTATCTTACAGAGTAGTGGGTTTCTCTAAGGCTTTTTTTTTCTAAAGATTTATTATGTATACAGTGTTCTGTCTGCAGGTATATCTGCAGGCCAGAAGAGGGCACCTGTGAGCCACCATGTGGTTGCTGGGAATTGAACTCATGCATGACCTCTGGAAGAGAAGCCAGTGCTCTTAACCGCTGAGCCATCTCTCCAGCCCTCTCTAAGGCTTTTTAATACATCCTTAGTCTTGGTTAAATATGCTCACCACTCCCTTCCCGCACCCTGCCCAATATCTGCTTTTACTCTTTACCCTCCTGACTGTTTCCTATCACTTGCATCTGCTGTCTCCTCCATTGGTCTGTCAGCAGCCTCTGATCTGGGGTGAGTAGACCTTTGTTCACATCTTTCCAGGAACTGTGTCACACAACATCCATGAGGACTTTAATGTTGTGTCAAGCTGAAAAGCATTCTGGCATTTTTACATGAAACAGTATGCTGTAATACCCACTGGTGGGCTGTATAAGTTTTGTAAACCAGTTTGAATGATAACTTTTCAAAAAATTTAGTACTTAATTTTAGTCTGTCATGACCTGATTCTTTGATAGGATACAACAAAATGTCATTACAAGAAAATAAAAATTTAAAAATAATCAGTCTCAACTTGATTTTGATCCACTATCATAAAAATGCCTTTTAAAACTGTTAAACTATTTCCAAATGCTCATCGGTCGGTCCACAGATCATATTTTCACTAGAGCCAAGAATAGCACCATCACAAGTTGGTGTCAGAGCCTGTCAGTACGAGAAGTGCAAGTCAGCTGTAAGTGAGCACTCAGGGGAGGAAAGTGCCTTCTGCTCAACCTCATGTGGCTCGGGTCTGTAAATGTCTGTAGTAATTGCTTTAATCACAAAGCCCAGAGTGTAGTCACCCCCAGTACACAAACACAAGTCCCCAAGCATGAGGTGGAGGACGTATTTGTGGCACTGGTTGTCAGCAAACACATATATTCTTCTGTCCATAAGAAACAGCTCTTACATCAGAGGGGAATGAGATGGTTTAGTTTTGAGCCAAACATGAGTGATCATAGTCCACAAATTCATGTTGTTCCATGTTCCAGTGTGGACGCAATTTCATCATATAGTTACAGCATAAAGTCACCAGGCACTTGTCAAATGCATTGGTGGAATTACAGCAAAGTAAGGAAATCTTGCTATGTTTTAGACATTATCTAATGATATTCGTAGCTTTTGGGTTGGTGGAAGTGAGTAAATTTCAAAAAGAATTTATCTGGTGGTTCCAAGGATGGTATGTCAGACATAGAGGTGAGTAATGAAGGACTGTTAATGGGCTGAAAATAAAAGCAATTTGGCTACGGATCTGCAACATTCCAACTCCACAAGCATAAAGTTTTAATCAGTCAATAAACCTTGTAGAATCTTTAGCATAATTATGGTTTCCCCTGGCCCCTGAGAAATTCGGGTCACAGATGTCTGCTAGGAATTGATTAACTGCTAGTTGATACTGTGGTCAAGTAGTTAAGGGAGATAGTTCCAGGATAGCAGGCTGGGCATGTGGTAAGGAAACCAAAGGCAAGCCATAACTTTCTGACTAGTTTCCAAAGCAGAAAAGCATCTCTTTATTGGTGTTAAATAGTGTTGAATGAAGCAAGCATTGTTTTAGAAAGAGATAGCTATTTTGGCAAAAACGATACTATAAAAAAACCAAAAACCTAACTCGAAAGCTATAAATAAGCACAAAGAAAATTAAAATCACCTGTACTGCCAGCCTGGCCTCTGCAAAAGCTCAGGCTGTACAGGGCTGTCCTTGGAGCTGCTGAGCCTACCTACAAAAGACTGTTGCATGCATGCAGACACGCACACGCGCACACACGCGCACACACACGTACACACACGCACACACACGCGTACATACATGCACACACACGCACACGTCCTTAAGGCTTTCATTTGTTAGCTGAGCATGTGTAAAAGTTGGCTTGTGCTTTCCTGTGTGTACATGTGACTCATGTTTTAAAAAAACTTTTCCTATTGACCATTGTTACTGATGTTAAGAAATTGTTGTATATTTGAGACAATCCATTTGTCTATGTGTTACATGTGTGTTAGACATGCTTTCGTAGATTTGAGTCAATACCTGAAATAAAGTAGTGAAGTTCTGTTTTAGCTCACAGTTTCAGAGGTTCAATTCATGCGCAGTTGGCCCCTTGCTCCAGGATTGGGGCCATGGAGAGGCCGAACATCATGGTGGATGAGTATGGTGAAGGAAAGTGGCTCACCTGAAAGTTCTTTCTGATGGAAAGAGAGTAAGTGGCTGGGACATGAGATACCTTGCCATTGGCCTACTTCCTTCAACTCCCCATCTCCTGGACACCAGCACACCGACAACGGCATCAGGTTCTGAGTCCATGGGTGGGTTGATCCACGGTTGATGTTAGAGCTCCTGTAATCTAACTGATCCCCAAAGCCTATCAGCTCGCTGCCAACTCTAACACATGAACCTTTAGGTGACATTTTATGATTTAAACCATAACATGTTTGCTGTGAATTAATATCAATCAAATGTGTCATTTGGATTTTCATGACATACGTAAAGGTTTAATGTGTTTTGCCACAAGATCTGAATTTGGGCTATGTATACAGAAAAACTACCTCCATGTAGCTTTCTCAATTTCCAGATACCAGTTATTTACAATATCCATTTTTTGTAATGTCATATTTCTCATGTTCTATATTATTGCATGTTCTTGGGTGTATATGAAACATTAGTGTTTTCTTTATGAGTTAGGGTCTTGGCATGTACCCCAGGTTGGCTTTTTAATTTCGTTAGACAGTACAAACTAGGCTCATGTTTGTGATCCTCCTACCTCAGCTTCACTTGAGATTTGGGGTTACAGACCTGAGCCACTTGGCTTTCAGGAAGACTTTTACTTTGGAATTAGGAAAGTGTTCTAGGCTATACTGTTCAAGCCCAAGTTCATTAAACAATATGATCTGCTATGAAAAAAACCTCTGGTTTATCTAGTGATTGCTTTACTACTTGTGTCTAGTGGTCTATGGCACTTGAGAGAGGCAACATCAGTGTGTTGATAGTGGAGGAAGAGTGCCAGGGACTGAGTCCAGATCTTTGCACATACCAAGCAAGTGCTCCACTGCTGAACAGCACCCCACCTGGCTCGAATCTTATTTAATGCTTTTTAATGAATATTGAACACAGACAGGTGCAGGGAACACTTTTAAGCCATGGCTTTTATAAATACTGTGAGTCTAAGACAATTGGTCATGGTTTTCATAAATACTGTGAGTTAGTCATCTGGCACATAACATTTCTGAGCGTGTGTGAGAACTATTTCATTATAGGTTTTCTTTTAATCGCCACCCATTGAACTACTCAGACTGGTGGTTCTCATATGTGTGATGTATGTCTCATACATCTATGTAAAATACCTGGCTGTCTGAGAATGTGGGACAGTTATGGAGCCACATCTGACTCCTCTCCCAGCATGCCTCTCAAAGCCTTCTGTGGCTCCTCCCCATGCTGTTCTCCCTCCTTAGATTCTGCCCTTCAGGGCTTGTCTCGGTGTACTCAGCTGTCTAGACCAAGTGCTTCACTGAGTGTCGCTGGAGATGAATTTGGGGGCTGTACGTGGCCTCTTGCTTGTTTTCTGGAGATCTCATTGCTGTCAAGGCAGAACTGTACGGGGATAGGCATACCTACACACCACTTTATGCAGTCACTACAGTGGCACATCTAACTTTTAGTGACGCAGCCTACTTACACGAGCAGTGCTTGACAAGCCAGTCATCTAGGTGACCTGAGTGAAAGGGCGTGCAGAAGTCCTCTGTTCTGAAATGTTCCACTGAGAAGGGAACAAATTGAAACCTATACCATCTCTGAGGTGAAGAAATCTTGTTAAAACCAGAGAAAAATCCAAGGAACCATTGCTTCTCAATTCAGTGTCACCAAATACCTAGTATCTTTTGAGAAATGGGTTACCTCATAGCAAGAATCCTATGTGGTCAATGACAGGTACACACAGACCTAGGCATTGCAGTTCATTTGGCTTGCTTAAACAATGACCAGTAATCAGGTTGTGTGGCAGAGCCTACTTGTAAATGGTGTTTGCATCAGCTGATCAACAACAATCATGTTCACATGCTTTTGGAAATGTTTATGACAGGACTGTTAACCTCAGTGTTCATATTGGGTATCTATTTTTGTTTCCTTTGTAACTGAGTAGAAAATGAAAATGAGATCTTTTCTGCTGGCTCAGCTGCAGATTTAGACAAATGTATCTTTGGATCCCTTTTAAGCATGCAGTTTCTTCAGCCAATACCCAGAGATTGTAGTTAAGCTAGGTGGGCAACGGGTGTACGTAATATATTCTTTAAGTGATTCTAATACAGGATGTCACTTGGAAAACACAAGATTAAAACAAAGGGTAGAAGAGAATTGGTATTGTTTAATGCACCATTCACAATAATGGCAGGATCTCATTTTGGTGGGTTCCTCCCAGATCTCAAATATTGTCTTCACCAGGTCCAGACACTATGTTTTGCATACATGTGTGAGAACTCACATTTAGAGGATGAGGCTTATCACTGTCACTAATTTTTATTTATGTGTATGTGTGTGTCTTTCTGAATGCATACCATATGTGCATGGTACCCTGGGGCTAGAAAAGTGTACTGGATCCCTGGAACTGGAGTTACAGGTGGGTGTGAGCTGTCATTCAGGTGCCGGAAATGAAACTCTAATCCTCTCCAAGAGCAGCGAGTGTTCTTAACCACTAAGCCATCTCTAGCCTCCACATTGTTCTCTAAAATATAGACAGTGGAAGTCATCATTTAAGGCCTTATAGCATGATGTCACTTAAGGTGTCAGTCTAAGGCCACATGCCTCTGATATATAGTCAGGCTAAGGATTCTTTCTACCAGAATGTCAGTCACTGAGCATAGTAGAGCTAGCTGACTGGGGACAAGTAGATTCAGGTACCAGCTTGACTAATATTCAAGTCGTACAGTGTGCAAGCAGAGCAGTTTTGGGTGGAGGAGTGCTTCTCTCTATACCCGTGGGTAGGAAAAGCACAAGAGACAACACTGGCCGCACATGCCAGCTCTGCTTGCCAGGCTTGACTTAATAACTGGCTAGAATTTATACAGTTTGACTTGGTTTCCTTCCTTCCTTCCTTCCTTCCTTCCTTCCTTCCTTCCTTCCTTCCTTCCTTCCTTCCTTCCTTCCTTCTTTCCCTCTCTCTTTCCTTCTTTTTAAATCTAGCCTGTCCAAGTGTAGAAATGCCAGAATGCCAGTGAAAGAAAATGCAGTTAGAGTATATGGAGAGGGGGCTAAACTTGTCAGTCTGTGGCCCCTGGATTAAGGGAAGGGTGGTGGGACATGGCAATACCTTTCTCAGAGAAGTGGGAGCTGACCCTGGTGAACATAGGTTTTATTTATTTTATATTTTATTTTAAAGTGTGTGTGTGTGTGTGTGTGTGTGTGTGTGTGTGCGCGCGCGCGCGCGCGCATGCCAGCCAGAGGCAGTAGATCCTTCTAGAGTTGTAGTTAACAGGAGGTCATGGGTGCTGGAAACTGAACTCAGGTCCTCTACAAGAGCACTGTGGAGTGTTCTCTGAGCCATCTGTCCAGTCCCCCAGTGAGCACAGGTGACAGCAGTTCAGAGCCATCCTATAGTTGCTAGTGGACCTACTCAGAAGATTAGATTCTCAGTTCTTAAACTGTTCACTCCAATGCCCATACTTGACAATCATAACCAAGGTGACTACAGAGGTCTCTTTTAATCAAAGAGTCTTATGATTCTAGAATTCAAGTATACAGTCATTTCAAGGACCAACTTTCAGTATCCATTCAACTCAGTCAGCACACATTGAGGATCTCTTATGCACCCCACAGTGCCAGATCAATGAATGACACATGATCCCTCATTTAAGTAGCTAAATCCAAAAAAACATGCACCAAATACGTAACCATGAGCTGTGAACCCACTGACGAAAGGCAAATGCATTGATAATCATAAGGTATGACTTTCAGTCTAATATAATCCAGCAAATGCTTATTTTTTTCAGTTGGAATGGTTTTAATATTTAAACACAACAAGTACTAACCTTTTGTTCCACACACGTAGTAGGCAAAATGTACAAAGGAATGAGCTTCTCATTGCCTCCATCTCACGGTGGAAGCTGCAGCCAGCTTCCTTTCTCTGAAATACAGCCAGGGCTCCTGCTCTCTTGATTTACAACCCTACAGCTTTGTGTCAGTTTTATATGGTGCACATGTCCGTCCTCCTGACACTTGTTTCTTTAAAAAAAAAAATGGTTAATGGTTATTTGTGCTTGCTTCCTCCCTCTGGCATGAATGTTTCTACCCACAGTGAGAGAGGAAGAACTTCCAGTTTGGACCAACTTACACAGGTGAAGCTGGGGTAGTGGACCAAATGCACTCAGAGCAGGACAGAGGGGTTAAATGAGGACAACAGAGCTGGCACAGTTGCCAGTTGGGAGTCTCTGTGAGATAGTGAGAATGAGTTCTCCCCAACAGGTTTAATAGATTGATGAACCGATTTTTTTAAAAGTGAAAAATCCAAATAATAAGCCACTCAAAGTCAGCTGAATTTCTAAGTTCTACCAAGACAACTCAACTATAACAGTAACAAACCAGTTCTTTCTAGGAAGAGAAGGCAGAACCTGACTTTCCTGGCAGTCCTGTGTCAGGCTCCTGAGGAGCTGCTGCTGCTGCTGCTGCTCCTGCTACAACTTCTTTTGCATCTGTTCGGTCTCAAAGACAGGAAGAACCAGGATTGTAGATGAAATGGCCCCAGTTCACAATGCTGCGGTTTAAAAAAAAAAAAAGGAATTGTTTTTTTTCGAAGCATGAAAAGGGAGAAATCAAAGGAGGCTGTGGTGTCAACAATGGTGTCAGACCCGGAGTCCTTCAACAGTTTTGTTGAGCTGGCCACCATCCTCTTCCATCTCTTCTTCAGCCTTCACTACTGCTGAGGAGACAGGGATAGGCAGCAAGCCATTCTCAGTATTGACTTTGTACCAGCGGTTGTCTGAGTATTAGAGAGTAATTGAAACTGGTCTCTCTCCTCAATGCTTATCTGACTTTGTGGGTTGAGTTGCATAGGTTTGCCAGTTTTAACTGCTGCTCATCAAACATTCTTTGAGTGTAGCACCAGGCAGACATTCCACGATGGTGTGAGTTTGAATTGAAAAATTGTCAAAAGGCTTGTGGCCTCTCCTGGTTAGTCTCAGTTGTCAATGTGACACAGCCTAGTATCATCTGATTGGCCTGAAAGCACGTTTGGGAAGATTGCCTTGGTTGTATTAATGTAGGAGAGCCCTGCCCACTGTGGGTAGTATCATTTGCTGGAGTTTAGAGTTAGTCCTGGAGTTTAGAGTGAACCCAGCAATCAGGATTCCTTCACGGGTTCTCTTTTGAGTTCCTGCCATCAATGGTGGTTATGACCTGGAAGTGTAGACCAAGTGAACCCTTTCTCCCCTCCCCAAGTTCCTTCTGGTGAGAGTGTTTTACTACAGCAATAGAATGACAGTGGGACAGGTCACTGAGTCCGCAGCAGAACAGCTGAACTGACACCATCTCGGCAGAACTCAGGCTGTTAAGCATTGGTCATGAAATCACATGATTTGAATCAAAGTGATCACGTACAAGGTTTATTTATCCCCTTGCTCATCATATCTGGGTGCCTCCTATGTACCAGCCACACTATTTAGACACAGGGTTAAATCAGCAAACTAAACATATATGTCCATTTCTGCCCTTGGGCAGTTTATGTTCTGACCCAACATCTGAATGTCTCTTGACCATTGGCTGTGTCTCTCACCTTGGACTTTTTCATTATAAGGGGCTCCTTGCTAACTCACATTTTCCTGGTCTCAGACAGCTCTAAATGTTGGAAATATTCCTATTTTATGATCTCATGTCTCTGCCTGTAGTGTTGGTTCTATCTTCAGTCCACTCTGGCTATAGCTAATTCCTGTTTCATAGAGCAGAAATCTATCTTTGTTTCTTTAAAGCCCCCAACCCTTGCCATTTTGTGTGTAGAAATACATGTGAACATAGGAGTGCTTGTAAAGAAATAGCATCTTGGCTTTGGTTGGGTGTCTTCAAGCTTCAGTTCTTGGAATTCTTTGAAGTGCAGGCACAGGAACACTCTTTCCTCTCATGTGGGAGTGCTCTCTCCACCCACGGTTGAAATATAAACCTACCCTTTCATGTGCATGGTCACGGTTGAAATCTAAACTTACCCTTTGGTCACAGCAGCCCTTTGTGGCAGGACTTGACAGAGGACCCTGAGACACCAAGTCTAAGTGACCCACTAGGGGTTTCCCAGTGCTGTGACCCGAGCCAGCCTTCCTGCCTTCACTATGTCATTACATGCCTCTTCCATCACTTTACTGGCTTTAGTGGAAAAGTGATTAGATTTTTTTTTTTAAGTTTTCTGTCCTTTATGGTCATTGCTGAAAGAATCCTGAACTCATTCCAGAAGGTTCTTTTTCCAAGAGTTGGAAGGAGAGCAGTGGGCGTTCCTGGCAGCATCTGTAATACCCTGGTTCTTTGTCTCATGCCCCTTTTCTTTGCCCACCTTCCCTCCCGCTGTTTTTAAGTTTTGCTTTTTCCCTTCATGTTCACTGGCTTTAATCTTAGGGATGAGGGGATGGCCTTACTGCAGAGCTGACTCATGATCTGCCCTTGTCAGGAGTAGAGACTAGACTCTGCTTCTGAATCCACAAGGGTGGAGTAGGGCTAATGCCCTGACTGGTAAGTACCCATTGTTCCAGTGAGAGTCTGTGCCTAGAGTGGGAGACAGTGCAAAAGCACACAGAGGACATGTGCCACTTTGCACATTGCAGCAAAGTGAGATCATTCATTAAGGACACAGACATCACATTTGTAATGAAAGGTGGTTTTGTTTTTGTCTTTTGTTTTTATAATTACATTCCAGAAAGGCTGTCAAGACAGCCCAGGAATAGGTACAGACTTGGGGGGGGGGATGAATGTGACCAGCTTCTTAGAGATGCCAAAGTCAGATAAACCTGCCTCTGACTGACAAGTAGTTCACCTCCACCCCACCTGCCAATCAGTACAGAACCCATGCCCGGTAGTGAATAACTCACGGAATGTGATTGGTGGCCAGCATTGACCGGCAGGACTGCTATAAGCTGGAGCACTGTTCAATATGCTTTACCCACTTCTAGACAAGACAGTGTTCCAATTGAGCACCCAATAATTAGCTGTTCTTTCACATAAAATCTCAGCCACCTGTAAGACAGCACCAGAGGTTTATTTTCTTCACATCAGACCGTGGTTTGATTATTAGTTAAAGGTCCCTTTTTGATTTTCTTCTGTGACACCCTACGATCTAGTGTGAGGGCATCTGCCCGAGTATTCCTTTCTCAGCAATAGAGACACTGTCTCCCACTCACTGTAACTCACCTTTTGGGAATTTTTTTCTGACTGTTCTTTCAGCAATAGGACCCTTCATGGCTTGCAAGAAAACACTTGCTGATCACTTGAGTTGAACAAAGTGATTAGATACGAGAAGGAACCGGGAAGATAAAAGTGACAGAGGCAACATTTCTACCCTTCAGGGGCTTAGAGCCAAAAGCAGGAGGAAAATCATCTAGCTTTACTAAACTGTGGTTTCTTCAGCCATAAAAAGCATCAAGGACTGGGGGACAGTGCTTCACCATGCCAGAGATCAAGGGATGGCTCTCAAAGCCAGATCTGGAAGGAGGAGAAGGAAGGTGAGGGCAGCTAGACAAGAAAACATCCCTGGCAAGGAGAGGCCTGGATGCATGTGGGTAGGTCCCCAGTGCACAAAGATGTTAACCAGTAGGGTGTAATGACAAAGGAGGGGAGACTGGAACTCAGGGGTTGGGTGGAGGAAGTGGAGCGATTGTGTTCCTTCTTCATCTTTCCTAAGCTCCTTGGCAGCCTTAGGAAAGCCCAAGGTTCATGGAGCTTCATTGTATGAAGAGTGGATTGAATTTTCTCTCCTCCCACCAAGCTGGCTGTCCCAACACTGTTTACTGCAGATGCTAGCTTTGCTCCACTGAGTTGGTATGGGGATGCTCCCATTTACTTGTGTCCCTGGCTCTATTTTGGGACATTCCCTTTTCTTTAGTGGTCTGGTTGTCTACTCCTGGGCATTACAGAGACTTTGTAGTGGGCTTTGATATCTGGTTGGACTGGTTCTCCTCAGAGCTTTGGGTGTTTTCTGAATAATTTTTTTTGTGTGTGTTTTTTTTAATTTATTTTCAATTTTCTGTGTATGGGTATTTTACCTGCATATATGTCTGTGTACCTAGCGTATGTCTGATGCTTACGGAGACCACAAGAGTTGCTGGATGCCCTGGAACTGGAGTTACTAATGGCTGTGAGCCACCATGTGGTTGACTGAATTGAACACAACAGGTCCTTTTGAAGAGCAGTAAGTGCTGTCAACCTCTGCACCATCTCTCCTGCTCTGTATGTATGTATGTATGTACGTACGTACGTATGTATGTATTGACAGGTTTTCATGTATCTCAGGCTGGGTGGGAATTGTCTATGTAGCCAAGAATGAATTTCTGACTCTCCAGCCTCTCCTGCCCCAGTACTGGGATTATAGGTGTGTGCCAATTTTATGTGGGGATTCAATCCAAGATGTCATGTATGCCAGTCAAACATTCTACCTAGGATCACTTTTTATCATTTAATTCTTGATTGTAATTAGCCTCGAGGGTAGGGTGTTTGGGAAGCCATGAGTCTCTAGATTGCTGTCCCGTCTGTGCTAGGAACATAGCTGCAGTGACACAGATGATGATGTGTCAAGATTCAGGTGAGTTGGACTTTAGAGTACCAATTTCTAACCCTGACTCTCACTGTAGAATAGACTGAATTAAATCACAGTCTCACAGGGAGATGCAGTGGCATTTCTAAAGAAGATTTCCTTCTATTCCAACTCCTCCCATCTGTCTTCAATATCTTGTCCTCCTTTCTTTTAGCTGTTATTATTATTGCCATATATACTAATAAATATATAAACATGACCTGCTGACTCCATTTAGTGTTGCTTATATATGCACAATTTTAGGACTGACCACTTGGTATTAGATAAACCAGTGAGTGGGCTCGTCCCTGGGGAAGATTAATTCTCTCTTTCTCAGCAGCTGTTAATTGTTTGCAGCTCTTCATGTAAGAGTGGGGCCCATCTGAGAGATTTCTCCATCCCAGTGGACACTGTAAATGTTCAGGTCTTGTTTGCGCAGCTGTATTTGTTGAGACTTCACAGGTGTAGCTTTCCTATCCTACTTAGAAGACACATCTGCCCACCAGACTTCCTGGTCCTGTGGTTTAGAGGACACAATGTTCATGTGTTCACAACAAGGACTAGGGAAACCAGGAATGTTAAGCATGCATGCTTGTCTCTTCAACAGAAGGGATGTGTATACCTATTTTCAACCTAGAAGCCAGGGAGTGGGCATAGTTAATAACCTGGTACCTTTGCTATCTGTATGGCCTGACCACACCCAAATCTCTCAGAATGTTTAGCTCTGTTTCTTCCTCTCTAGACCTCTAGTTTTGTTTCCTAGTCAACAGAACTATCCTTAGAGGAGATGTCACATGTACTTTATAGCCTGGTGACCTCTATGCTATCTTGGTTAGAGACCACATCAGATCCTTGGCCATTAAGCTATAGAACCTATCTTCACAGCCATACATACTTTGCAAAAGAATTTCAATGCAGTCACACTGTAAGTTGTATTGTGCACATGAAATTGAGATAATTTTTAGGAAGTATTTTTTACAAAATTGTATTGTGCTAAAATATGTCTAAAATAAACTGGCTGGTGTCAGACTCCAGAAGTTTGAACCAGCCTGGCTAAATTGTGCTGAACTGAGTTTCCTTCTTCCTTTTCACAATTCATCTCTCCGCTGGCAGTAGAGCTTGCAGGGACTCCCACACTCTGCCTCTTGCAGTCTTTCCACCCTCTCTTTCTTGATGTTCATGAGCCTCAGGTATTTTCTTATGTGGCTCTCCAAGTGTTTCTACCGTGGAGCCGAAAATCCCCATGTCAGATTTGCTACCAGGAGTATTATTGTTTCACTTAACAATAGCTCTGAAGGTATGAGGAATTTCATGCGGAGGGCTGTGGAGAATGGAGGTGGCATGCATGGCTAGCAAAAGTGATAAGATGATGTTTGGGAGGGGAATCATGACAGCAGGAGAGGGTGATAAATGCTGTTGCCTGTAGCAGCCTGAAGAATTCTTTTCAGAGACCTTTACTCAGGTGGTGAATTCAGGTAGGATTCTTGGCTTAGGCCACAGGGAAGAGTTTCAGGATAAGTAAGAAGCAAAGTTGGGGTTTGTTAAGGAAAGGGTCTAGTATAGATTGAACCACAGGCATTAAGGTAGGGGAAGAGAGGTATAAAAGGCTGTAGTATATGCCCTAGAGTTGGCACAGGTAAACCAGGAAGGGTCACATTTAAGGGTCTTAAGAATAGCTATACTTGGGCTGGAGAGATGGCCCAGCCGTTGAAGACTAGGCTCACAACCAAAAATATGAGAATAGCTATACTTATAGTATTTTGGTGGCTTAGGAGTTTACACTATTCAAAGTAAAATGTTTTGGTGTACTTCTAATTGAAGGGCTCAAATCAGCAAACACAAGCAGGCTCTATTTTACTATCAAGCTAGATTCTGCTTTAGGTCAAAGTTGGGCTGGAGAGACAGCACAGTGGTTGAAACACTTGCCACACAAACACAAGGACCTGAGTTTAAATCCCCAGCACCCACATAAAGCTGGGCCTTGTGGTGCAAGTCTCTAGCACTGGGGAAGCAGAGGCAGGAACTTTCTGACTAGCTCTTGCCCTAAGTGGTGAGTCCTGGGTCCAAGAAAGACATCCTGTCTCAAAAGACAAGGTGGAGAACAGAACACTTTTGAACTTGACCTCAGGCCTCTATGCACATGTACACACATCCCCCCTCATATACTTGTTTAGAATAAAAGAGAACTAGCCATTCACTTCAATTCTCTGGCTAGGATTCCATTAGCTGCCTCTGGCCTTTAAGTCAGGAGATGAGAGCAGGCATGGTTTGTTTTGGTTGATGGAGGTGGACATACTAGTTACTCTAGTAAGATCATTACACATCCCAGACATGAATCAAATTATCACACCATACCCCACAAGCATGTAGGTTTTTTGCATGCCAATTAAAAGAGAAAGGAGAAAAATAACATACTATTTTTCTTCTTGTTCAGTCTTCTGCACGCTGTCACTAATTAACACAAATATAATTTTATGTGACTTTACCTCTTCATGCCTCATTATTCCCCCCCCCCCCCAGTGTAGGAAGTTACTGTCCACGACATTTCTTATTCTCCCTCTTTCTCAAAGAAAATGTCTAATTTAAAGGCCATTTTCTTTAGTTTACTCCCATAAAAGCCCTCTTTTGACTTTTCTTTCGCCAACAAAAGAACCATTTCCTGACCAATCAACTCTTTATAATCAATTCCCTATGAAGTTGGTGTTGGCCAAAACTTAAAGGCATCTAACTTTAAAGAAATAATGGAAATAATATGTTACCATGAGTAAAACATTATGCACAGAAAGTCCATTTTCTGATGTTTTTGAAGCAATAACTGAAGGTAGGATGTGCTCTCTCACTCTCTTTCCCTTCCTCCCTCCCTTTCCTCTCTCTGACAGGAGGCAGGCTGGCCTTGAACATCTGATCCTCTTGCCTGTTACCCTTAATCCTCCTGCCTGTTAAACCCAACTGCCAAGATGACCAATGTGCCACCATACCCAGCTTGTGTGATTTGGTTTCAAAAGACATTCCTCCCACCACAAAGCTGCTTGATAGTTTGTACTGGATTCACTTCATTCCCAGTATGAAGTGAGGGATGGTTACAGATGGGAGAAAGGTACACAGGATGTTGAGAGGGCTAGGAAAATATCTCTTGGTGCATGGCAAAAGTTACCCCGTGGTAATGAAGGCACAGCAGGCACAAGGACCATGGTCATGTGTGAAAGGCTATTTTGTTAAAAAGGCAAGCAGGCTTGCTCTTGTTTGTTTGCTTCACAAGCAAAATATGTATCAATAGATACAGACAGGAGCTCAGGAGTTGCTGGGCCATTTCCTGTTATCTGATAAAAGGATATAGGGACAGGTGGGGATCGTTCACAGGACTGATGTAAAGTGTGTGTGTGTGTGTGTGTGTGTGTGTGTGTGTGTGTGTGTGTGTG
>CAJQZJ010000289.1:256644-281416 GCA_907164525.1 Lophiomys imhausi
TATATATATATATATATATATATATATATATATATATATATATATATGTATATAGTAACTACTCGTTGGCTACTTCAATCGCTTGAATGTATGCAATCACACTTTACTGTTTTTGTGTGAGTATGTGTGTGTGTGTGTGTGTACACATGTGTGCTGAAATGTGCATGTGAAGGTCTCAGGACGACTTGTAGAAGTCAGTTCTCTCTTTTTACCAGGTGGGTCCCTTGGATAGAACTCAGGTTACCAGGTTTGGCTGCAGACACCTTTATCCACTGCAACATCTTGCTGGGTCCTTGAATATTTTCTTTTTTAAAAATATGCATCCATTTGTTAAGGTAAGAAAAAGTTTCACCCTCAAGAGAAGCAATAAATATATGCAAAAGCAAGCTTACATATTTCCTACAACCAAGAAAATAGATCCAAATGAACTTTTCTGAGCACCTCTCTGAGGCATCAGCTAGGGAAAATATCTTGGGAAGAGTCCAGACAACACTCAGGTTAACAATGATAATAACGACAATAATGGTGACAACAACAATAACAAACCGTTCAGGTTCAGAACCCACCTTGCAGATAGAACAAATAGATCAACTCCAATCAATACCAGAGCACAAAGCCCCTCTCAAATCAACCCAACTCATCAAACAAACAAAACCACACCCTCTCCCTGCTGTGTGCACACACGGCATAACTCCCCCTGTCGGCTGCACGCTTTAGGACTAATGCACAACTCTGAGCTTCATGTGGGACATTTTATGACAGTGCTCTCTCTTCTGCTTGTCAGAACGTTCTTGAGTTCTGCTGTCAGTCACTACTTAAATGCTACAATCCTGGCGTTTGGGAGGTGGGAGCAGGACGATCAGCTGTTCATGATCCTTCTTGGCTACCTCATAGGTAACTTGGGTTAAATGAGGCCCTGCATGTTGGTTTATGCTGTCTTATCATTTTGACAGGATAGAGAATCACCAAAGATACAGCCCCTGGGCATGTTTGTGAGGAACTTTCTAAATTAGGTTGAAGAGGGAAGACTGACCCTAAACATGGGCAATGCCATTTCATGGTCTGGCGTCTGGACTGCATAGAAGGGAGACAGTGAGCTGAGTGTGAGCATATATCTGTCTCAGCTTCCTGAGTGGATGCAGGATGATTACATTATGAACCTCAAGTCTGTGAATTGAAAAATCTGTTTCTAATTATGGGCTGGCTCAGACTTTAATCCTAGAGCTTTCTGCTTATTGTAAACAAATGGTTGTGGCGTGGCTCAGCTCTAAGCACACACTTTTAATCCAAGAGCTTTCTGTACACAGAATTAAATAAGGTTAATCCTAGGTAGAACAAGAAATCAGCTGACAGGGATTAAACAGAAAGGAACGACATTGAGCTGAGGGTATTTAAGACAGCATGGAGAAGGAGTTGGGAGTTCTTCTTCCTTTGGATTTTCTCTTTCAGAGGTTTTTTTTTTTTCCTTGAAAGCTTCTTCCTTTAGGTTCTTCTAGCCTTTTTAGCTCTGGGCTTTTTCCTCTAGGGTTTTTAGCCAAATAGGAATGCCATTTTGCATGGTTTCTCTGCCTCTCTGAGCTAGCAGGTTTTCAGCCCAGCATCTGGCTCCTGAGTCTTCACTGGTAAAATTAAATGACTGGGATATTTTAGTTTTTGAAAAACAACAACCCTTCCTTAAGTTGCCTTCATCAGGTAGGTTGTCAAAGCAACAAGACAAGCTGTTGAAACACCCTCCTCAAACAAATCATAAAAACAAAGGAATCCACAAGACAGAAGAATCTTGCCACAGGGGAGCTGTGAAGAAGCTCATTGTGAGCCGGGCGGTGGTGGCGCACGCCTTTAATCCCAGCACTTGGGAGGCAGAGGCAGGCGGATCTTTGTGAGTTCGAGGCCAGCCTGGTCTACAAAGCGAGTCCAGGACAGCCAGAGATATTCAGAGAAACCCTGTCTCGAAAAACCAAAAAAAAAAAAAAAAAAGAAGCTCATTGTGTGTGTGTGTGTGTGTGTGTGTGTGCACCATGTGTGTACCTGCTGCTTGCAGACATCAGAAGTCATCCTATCCCCAGAACTGGGATTATGGGTGGTCATACCAATTTCTTTCCAGAGCAACACGTGCTCTTAATCACTGAGCTACCTCTTCAGTCCCACAGCACTGAGTTTTATAAATTGGCCCGCCTCCACATCTACCTGGCAGAACTCTGGGGCAAGTGCTGGATGTCTCCCTAGTGTTTTCTCCACATTTTGCAGCTCAATCTTGGGTTATGGCCCAGGGCCTGCTATGTAATTACTTGGTAGCATTGCATTTAATAGCTTCCCAAGTTCAGAAGATACTAGTATCCACACAGTGATCCAGAGAGTGTTTTACTGGCTTAAAGAAACACTTTTTTCCCCCTCCTTTGTATGATTAGATGAAATTGTGTTTTGGTGGTAGTAGGAATGGGGAGCAGGTCCTTCTCATGCTTTCTGAGAATATATGTGTGTGTGTGTGTGTGTATGTGTGCATGTGTATGTGTGTGTGAGAGAGTGTATGTGTGTGAGCATGCGTGCGTGTGTGTGTGTGTGTGTGTGAGAGAGAGAGAGAGAGTGAGAGTGTGTGTGTGTGTGTGTGTGTGGTGAACGCAACTGTTATTCATTACAAATGACCTTTTTGATTTTGATTCTTCTCTCCCTTTCCTATTTATTTTTCCTTCTAACCTCTTCCTTTATAAATACATGCATCAACTTTTTATTATTTTATTTTGTGTTTTTTATATTTATTTATTTCTTCAAGTTACATCTCAATCGTAGTCCTCCCCCTCCTCCCCCTTCCAGTCCCACCCTTCTACCCTCTTCCCCCTCACCCTCCTATCTACTTTTATTTTTTAAATTTAAGGTGTATCTTTTTCCCCCAACAGCTCCTCCTTTTAGTCCAATAAAAGATTCTTTTTCTTATAACAATAAATATAATACAATACAATGAAAATAATTATGCTATAATGATCAAAATTATAAGGTATAACATACATTCCCAATGTCTATTCTATACATATTTGGCAACTGATATTAATATTCTATTATCTATCTCAATGAGTTTAAAGTTCTGTACCTAACTCAGTTTCCATCCTAACCTGCATTACCAACTTAAAAACAAATGTTACTATTAACTTGCTTAACCATTTTTCCATTCTTATTTGGGTCCCCAAACAGGTGTCCTACATCCCAAATCTGCAGGAAGTAATTTTAAGAGATCGATGTCCCATTCTCAGAAGGTAAGATGGGTGACTCCCCCCCCCCTTTGATCATTTGATTGATTATAGATGTTTGTTGTTATTTAGGGGGATTGGTTACAAGTTGTTAAATGGTCTTGTTAAATAGCTTTTGGAGGTTAAACCCAGGGATTTCTCCCTTTTTCTTTTCTCTGTCCTTCTTTCTCTCCTATGTAGGGGGGCAAAGACTTGAAAAAATGAATTCTATATAGATATAATATAAAAATGATAAAGAAAAAGGGATAGATTATTGAATATGCTCTTATATCTTTATATACAAAATTAAGATTATATTTGGCATCCACTTTATAATCAGATCATATATAATTAGACAGTTTGTTTGCCCATGGGAAGATTCTAGCTCCCAATTGGCACCACCCAGATTTTATAAGAAAAATCTATCCAGCTTCAGATCTCATTTCTGTCAGTATTTGGGTTTTCTAATTCTTTTTATTAAACAATAGAGCTGTATTAATGATTTTTAAAAAGCCACCCTCTCAGGTGAGGTAACAATGGGCAGAGCAATTGCTTGATGTCAGTAAAAGAAATATTGGGTATGGTTCTGAGAAAGCCTGTTTCAGTTGGTGGAAGCTGTAGGTTGCATTTATCCTGTGAGTCAGGTCTCAGGAATTGGGAATGCCAAGGTGAAAGTCTGGGATGATGGTACAGGAGTACTATAGACATAGACTCCCCATGGAGCTTACAGGACAACTTACAGGAGTCAGTTCTCTCTTTCCACCATGTGGGACCCAGAGGTCCAACTCAGGATCTCAGTCTTGGTGGCAGATGCCTTCCCCCACTTAGCTGTTGCATCAGGCCCAAGATCATTCTCTTTTTACCTAGGGAAGAAGGTTCTATGCTAAACTCCCCCCTTCCTTTTTAGGTTTTTTTTTTTCTGTTTTTTTTCGAGACAGGGTTTCTCTGTGTAATAGTCCTGGATATCCTGGACTCAGTTTGTAGAGCAGGCTGGCCTTGAACTCACAAGATCCACTTGCCTCTGCCTCAAGGGTGCTGGGATTAAAGCCATGTGCCACCATGCCTAGTGTATGCTGAACTCTTAAGGCCGCAGATGCAACTTGGTCAAGATGGGCTTTCGCACACCACAGATGGGGACCGTCCATGGCCTCCACAGATATTCATTGTTTTATAAGTGTTTGGAGGTTTCCTGGTTCTAGTGTTTAGATGACTCATGATTTTCAGAACATGTTGTGAACTTTACTTACTTTATATGATTCAGATGCCATTTTCTAAAAGTTTTTTTAATAATTTTATAAGGAGCTTTTGTCTGTAGAATTGATTACACAAATGTAATCAATGTTTCTTTCCTTTGTCTTATACATTTCACTTCCTGTAGAACTGCTTTGTAAAATTAAAAATTCATTTAATTTTCAGTGATATGTAAGCATTATACATATTTATAGAGCATAATGTGGTGTTTTGATGCATTGTGTACTTTATATAATGTTCAAGTCTAGGTAAACATGTTAATCTCCCCAAATACTTAGCATTTCTTCATGATGAAAACCATCAGAATCCTTCCTTCTAGTTTTTCTTTTTGATAAAAGTTTTATCCTTAGGTAGACAATACACTGATAATAAGATATGACAACATATTGGCAGGTCTGTGAGGTTGACTTGTGAAGAACAAATGGCTTTGAGCCTTGACCACCACTGAGCTGCAAGTCTCTTTATTTTTTCTCATTTCTTATTAGCTATATGAGAGTTTCATACAGTGTATTTTGGTTATATTCCCTACTGCTCCCCCAAATCTTCCCAGATCTATGTCCCTGCCCCACCATACACTTGCCTAGAGAAGATGATGGAGACCAGCCTTTCTAGTTAATTGCTTATATTGACTACCACTCATTTCAAAAGTCAAAAATGATTCCCATCATACTAATTCCCCTTAATGAACTTAAACATTTCATTGTACTTGATACTGTGTTACATCAGGACATTTTAAAAATCAAGTATGTCCTACATTGAATTTATTTCTTTCTATTCTCCTTTTTCTTCTTTCCTCACCCCTCCCTTCTCCCTTTGTTCTTCTATTCGGCTTCACTTCTGTTATCATGCCATATGTACACACATGACTTTTCTTTTGTACCTATACAAAATCTAGGAACCATGAGTGAGAGAAAGTGCAGCATTTGCCTCTCTTAGAGTGACTTAATTTGCTAAACATATACCTCTCCACTTGTATCCATTTGCCTGAAAACAGAAAAAGCTTTTTTTTATGGACAAAAATTCCACTATTTGTCTGTCTGTCTGTCTATCATCTATCTATCTTAGTTATTGAGGCAGAGTCCCTTCTTGTGGATAGGGTTTATTGCTCTGGCTAGTCTGGACAGCTAGCTTGCCCACGGGCATTACAGGTGGGCTGCCACCATGCCAGTCCAGCTTCTTTTATGTGGCTTCTGGGTATCTAAACCCTGATCCTCATGTCTGTATGGGAAACACCTTACTCACTAAACCATCTTCTGAGTCCTGGGTTTTCTTTCTTGGTTAAGTTTTTTAGTTTTATCTTTGTATACACCAGATACTCATCCTTTGTCAGATTCATAGCTAGCAAAGACTATCCCCATTTTGTAGGCTGTCTCTTTACTTATAATCCATGTCTTGCTGCATAGAGCGATTTACTTGTATAAGTTCCCATTTGTCAGTTATTGGCATTATATTCTGAGTGATTGGATTCCTAATCCCTGTCTGTTCCTATGGCTTAATGTATTTTCCCAACAGCAGTTTTTAAGTTTGGGGTCTTTTCTTTGACACAAGCTCTCACTGACATGGAACTCACTCTGTAGACTAGGCTGGTATCCAACTCACTGAGATCCCCCTGCCTCTGCCCCTGAGTGCTGGGATTAAAGGTGCACACCACCATGCTTGGGAAGTTTTGGATCTTAAAGTCTTTGATCCATTTTGAATTGATTTTTGTATAGTTCAAGTGATAGACATTTAGTTTCATTCTTTTATGTGTAAAGATACAATTTTCCCAGCACCATTTATTGAACAGACTGTCTTCTTCAATACATTTTTTGACACCGTTTTCAAAAATCAAGGTGGCTGTAGCTGTTTGAAATTTTTTTTATTCTACTCTACTTCATTCATTCATGTGTCTGTTTTGTGTCAGTACCATGCTATTTTTGTGACTATGACTCTGTAGTATAACTTGAAAGTTGAGTATGGTGATACTTCCAGTGACATTCTTTTTTCTTAGGTTGTTTTGACTATCATCCCTTGTGCTTCCAAGGTATTTTTTTTAAGACTGGTTTTTGTACTTTGGTAAAGACTGGCACTGAGATTTTGGTGTTAATTTCACTGAATCCATAGAACATTTTTGGTCATATAGTCATTTTCAAAATATTGAGTCTTTCAACCATGGGAGTGGGAAGTCTTTCATCTCCTTCTATCTTCAATTTCTTTGGCTGTTTTTAAAGTTTTCATTGAGGAACTTTTTTGTTTGTTTGTTTTTGTTTTCTCTTTGTTGGCTATGTTTATTGCAAGTCATTTGATATTTTCTTCTGAGGCTATTTTGAATGAGATTGTTTCTCTCATTTCTTTTTCACCATGTTTGTTGGTCTATAGGAAAGATACTGAGGTTTGTATGTTAATTTTGTATCCTGTCCCTTTGCTGAAAGTGTTTATGAGAGCTATTAATTTTCTGATGGAGAATTTTAGGTTTCTTATGTACAGAATTATATCATCTGACAATGAAGATGCTTTGGCTTTTCCCTTTCCCATTTACATAAATTTTAATTCCTTTTCTTGTCTTACTGCTCTAGCTGAGACATCAAACTGTATAAATCCAATCAAAAAAAATAGGGAACAGAGCTAAACAGAGAATTCACAAAGGAGGAATCCCTAATGGCTGAGAGACACTTAAAGAAATGCTCAACATCCTTAATCATTAGAGAAATGCAACTCAAGACGACTCTGAGATTCCATCTCAAACCTGTCAGAATGGCTAAGATAAAAAGCTCAAATGACAGCACATGCTGGCGAGGGTGTGGAGAAAGGGGTACCCTACTCCATTGCTGGTGGGAGTGCAGGCTTGTGCAACCACTATGGAGGTCAGTCTAGCGATATCTTAGAAAACTTGGAATAGCTTTGCCTCAGGACCCAGCCATACCACTTCTGGGTATACACCCAAATGCCTCTTCACGGAATCATAAGGAAGTTTCCTCATCTATGTTTATAGCAGCCTTATTTGTAATAGCTAGAAACTGGAAACAACCCAGATGCCCCTCAACTGAAGAATGGGTTAAAAAACTGTGGTACATCTACACAATGGAATATTATTCAGCTATCAGGAACAACGAAATTATGCAATTTGCAGCCAAATGGATGGAACTAGAAAATCTCATCCTGAGTGAGCTAACCCAGACTCAGAAGGACGCATATGGCATCTATTCACTTATAATCATATTTTAGCCATATAGTACAGCATAACTATGCTACAGCCAATGCACCAAAAGGAACAGGAACATAGACTTTTTTTTAACCTGTCCACGAGACACTTTGCTCTGGTGGTGCTGCCTTGTAGGCTCCCAGTGTATGAGGAGGCTCTTGGCCCTCATATGACTGCTGAACTGGGGCGGGGGACTGATATGTAGGGACCCTCCACTCCAGAGGAGTGGGATGGAAGGGATAGGGGGTAGAGGGTGGGAGGGTGGGACTGGGAGGGGTGGAAAGAGGGTACTATGATGGAGATGTAACCTGAAGTAATAAATAAACATAAAAAAAAGAAAGAAGGAAAAATAAAAGAGTAGAAAAAGTGAGCTGGGAGTGGTGGTGCACACTTTTTATCCCAGCACTCAGGAAGCAGAGGCAGGTGGATCTCTGTGAGTTCAAGGCCAGCCTGCTCTGGTCTACAAAGAGAGTCCAGGACAGCCAGGGCTACACAAAGAACCCCTGTATCTAAAAATAAAATGAACAAACAAACAAACAAAAAGAGTAAAAAAAAAAAAAGTGGGTACTGTTATCTTCTCCTGACCTCAATGGACATGCTTTGAGTTTTTTCTCCATTTAGCATGATGGTGGGTATAGGTTTCTCACATATAGCTTTTATTGTTTTGCGATATGTTCTTCCTATTTTTTCTCTCTTTGGGGATTTTGTTATGAAGGGATGTTGGGTTTTATCATAGCTGTTTTTGCATCTATTGAGATTATCATAGGATTTCCTTTTCCCATTCATATGAGATATATATCACATTTATTTATTTAGATGTGTGGGACTGCCTGCATCTCTGGAATAAAGATAATTTGATCATAATGTATAACTTTTAATGTGTTCTTGAATTTGTTTTACAAATATTTTATTGGGAATGTTAGCATCTACGTTCATTAGGAAGATGGGTATTTTTTCATTTTTCTGTCTTTATCTTGTTTTGTTATCAGAGTAATACTGGCTTTACAAAACAGTTTAGTTGCATTCTCTTTTTAATCTTACAGAATACTTGAGAGGTACCTGGCCTTATTTTAGTAAACTCATCTGGGTTTGGGTGTTTCATAGCTGAGAATTAAAAAAAAAATTACTGCTTCAATCTTACTGCTTATTATAGATCTGTTGTTGATTACATCTTGGTTCAATTTTTGTGGATCAGTGCATCTAGAAATTTATCTGTTTATTTCAGAATTTTCAGCTTAGGGAAATGTAAGTCTTTAAGATGTGTTCTAATGATTTTATCAATTTCATTGGTATCTTTAAAAATAAGCCTGTTACCCCCATAGACTTCTGGAGGCCTCCCCTGTCCCAGGTCTCCAGCTCTTCCCAAAGATGGGCCACCAATTTCCCTTCTCTTTCCCAGCCCTCTTGTCCCCTCCACACACTCTTCCCACATCTGATCCTCACCCTCCTCCCCTTCTCACTCCCTCTCCCACCCAATTCCCTTCCTATTTTATTTCCTCTTCTAAGTGACATTCCAGCATTCTCCCTTGGGCCTTACTAGTTACTTATATCTTTTGTTTTGTGGATTGTAGCATACTTATCCTGTACTTTATTGCTAATATCCACTTATAAGTGAGTACATACTGTACTTTCTGGTCTGGGTTACCTCACTTAAGGATGATCTTTTCTAGTTCCATCCATTTGACTGCAAATTTCATGTTGTCTTTGTTTTTAATAGGTGAGTAGTATTCCACTGTGCAAATGTACTCCTAGCATCAGGGGATATATAGAGCCTGAAGTGGCTACTCACTGTAGCCAGGTGGGACTTCTAGTGGCGGGGGTGGGGGACAGCAACCCACCCACAAAACCCTTGACCCAAAATCTGGCCTACATACAAAATGTGCAGGGATAAAGATGGAGTAGAGATTGAGGAAATGGCCAACCAATGACTGGCCCAATTTGAGACCTACTCCATGAGAGACAGCCAACCCATGGCACTATTAATGATACTCTGCTATGTTTGCAGACAAGAGTCTAGCATAACTGTCATCTGGGAGGTTTCATCCAGCAGCTGATAGAAACAGATACAGAGACCCAGAGCCAATAATAGATGGAGCTCAGGGATGTGGAAGAGTGGGAGGAAGGCTTGTAGGAGCAAGAGGGGTCAAGGACACCACAAAAAGACCTACAGAGTCAACTAACTTGGGCCCATGGGGACTCACAGAGACTGAACCACCAACCAAAGAACATGCATGGACTGAACGTAGGCTCCCTACAAATCTGTAGCAGATGTGCAGCTTGTTCTTCATATGGGTCCCCTAACAATTGCAGCAGAGGCTGTCTCTGACTTTGTTGCCTCTCCGTGGATTCCTTTTCCCTAGTGGGGGTGGGGGAGTGCCTTGTCTGACCTCAGTGAGAGAGGATGCAGTTTAGTACCCATGGGATACATTCCTTTCTCAGAGGGAGGAGGAGAAGGGGACTGGGGGAAGGGGGGTGTGATGGTAGGAATTGGGGGAGAGGAGTGAGGGGGTTTCCATCAAGATGTAAAGCGAATAAATTAATGAAAAAAAGCTTATCTGTCATCTTTATGCATCTATATAACACATTTTGATTATTCTAGCCCTCTACCTTATTTTGTCTCCTTCCCACCCTTATTATCTCCCCTCTACTCCCTACAAATACTTTTTTCATGTTTGTATGTTTTTGTTTTGTTTTGCAACCCAGTGAGTTTAACTGGGGCCACCTGTGTGACTCTGGGTTTGGGGTTTAGTGACTGGAGCCTGGTGAGGTCACTAGTTGTTACTAACAGTGAATGACATGTCAGTGACTCTCCAGGTCCCAGAATCTATCAGTGACTAGTGTTCAATGGTAGAGAGGGCCTCTTGAGATTATCCCCCATTCACATTGGCAGTCAACAGGCCCATACTTGTGTAGGCCAGGCAAATGGATTTGGATTGGGTTCCTGATTGAAATGGCTGAATATGCTCAGGAGATGGCGTTCTACATAGCTCCCCTTCCTATCTTCTGGCTGTTAGACAATTTTGCTCTCTCTTTGGTAATGTTCCCCGAGCCCTAGTGGTATACACTTAGTGGTATATGTGTCTTGTCTGTGGCTGAGGACTCAATATTCATGTATTCTCAGCACATTGAGAAGCCATGCGCCTCTGCATCCACTGCCTTTCACTGCAAATAGAGGGTTCTCTGGTGAAGGCTGAGAATCACTTGTCTATGGATCTATAAAACCAAAAATCCTATAAACAAAAGCAAAACAATCCTCAACAGAATGATTACAAACTGAATGCAGGCACACACACACAAAGATCACTCACCATGACAAAGATGGCTTTATCCCAGAGATGTAAGGATGGTTCAACATATGCAATTTGATCAATGTAATAAATCATATAAAGGACTTAAAGATAAAAATAACATGATATCAATATATGGAGAAAAAGCCCTTGACAAGATTCAATATCCTTTCATTATAAAAGTTCTAGAAAGAATAGAGCTGGAGGGAATATACCTCAACATAAAAGTTATATATGACAAAATTATAAACAACACAATGCTACATAGAAAAACTTGAACAACTCCCATTAAAGCTAGGAATAAAACAGAGCTGCCCACCTTCTCCACTCCTGCTAAATATAGTGTACAAAGTACTAGCTATATAAATAAGACAAATGAAGGAAAGAAGATAGGAAAATAAGTCACTTTATCCCTGTTTGCAGATAACATGGTATTATACATAAGAGACTCCAAAGACCCCACCAAAACTCCTAGAACTGATCAACACTTATGGCAAAGTGGCAGGACACAAAAGAAATATATACATAAACCAGTAGCCTGTGTATATACCAATAATAAGCATGCTGAGAAAGAAATCAGAGAAACAATTCTCTTCACATAAGACTCAAAACAAACAAACACACACAAAAAAAAAAAACTGCCAGTGAACAAACCTAACCAAAACAGTGAAAGACTGCTATGATGAAGAATTCAGAGCTCTGAAGGGCCAGCAAGATAGTTCAGCAGGTAAAGGTACTCACAACCAAGCCTGAATGAAGACTTGCATTTGATCCTTGAAACACAGATGGTGGAAGGAAAGAACCAAGTCTCCCAAGTTGTCCTTTGTTGTCAGTTATTTTGCCATGATGTGCTGTGACAAACATGTACACATATAATAAATAAACATTAAAAACATACACTGAAGGAAAAAGTTGAGGAAGATACTAGAAGATGAGAAGACCTTCCATGCTCAAGGATTGGTAAAATTAGTATTGTGAAGACATTTTCTCACTAAAAGCAATCTAGATTTAACTAAATTCTAATCAAAAGTTTCATAACATTCTTCACAGAAATAGAAAAAAAAATCCTAAAACTTCTTATAGAAGCACAAAACACCATAGTTTTTACCTCTAATTATATTAATTTGATTTTTTTCTATCTTTGTGAAAAAGTCTTTTTAAAGAACTGTCTGTTTGGATCCAAGATGGCGGCGGCCTGCACGGACGTATTTTGATTTTAGGGTTAACAGTCACAGGGCAGCGAGTGTTGCAGGATGCTGTACAAACGGCTCGACCCCTTCTAAATCTCACCCAACCACCCAGGGTCCCTGGGCAGGATGTTCCTTCCCACTCTCGGACACACAAGGAAGTTCCTGGACCCGGGAATCGGGATCCCCTCATCCCCCACCAGGAGAGACTCTGGGTAAGTTCCAATTTAATACCCAGCGGGCGGATTCAGATCCCACGCAGAGATAATCCCCACCCTGCTGGGCACCCCCAGGTCTCGCACAGACCATCCAGCTATCTGGTGAAAGGTTGCGACCCTTGGAAGTGAGCGCAGCTCAGCTGAAAAGTGCCTTCAGACTGCAGATTGCAACCCACTGCTGTGGCGTCACTGGCCAGTTTCCAAGCCACGGGAGTGGCAAGGCCACTGGGGGTGAAGGGCAGATTTACCCACCACAGGAACCAACCCTGGGCAAACTGCGAGATATGTGAAACTGTCGTATATCCGACTTTTGTACTAGTACTGGCTCTTCCGGCGGGGAACCAGAGCTTACTTGTACACAGCTCCACCAAGTGGATTAGTTAGGTCTCCACCTAGGAGGCACGGCTGAATGACTCACCTTATAGGGGTGGAGTAAGGCAACTCGAATCCTACACCAAAGCGCCCCCTTTGGACCCAAGTCCAGAAGACAGCTAAAAAACTCCACATGGCCAGAGGCCCCAGACCAAAAAAAAAAAAAAAAAAAAAAAAAAAAAAAAAACCAAAAAAAAAAAAAAACAGAGTGAAATGACTCCAACAAAAGAAAGCAATGCTATTCCACCCAGCCTGAACCACCTCACCACAGCTGAAACACATGAAAATGATGACAATTCTACATTATGGTAAGTGATAGAGTCCCTTCAAGAAGAACTTAAATCTATGAAGGAATTCAAAGAAGCCACAATTTTACAAGTCAAAATAACGAATAACACCATTAAAGAGCTCCAAGCCAAGGTGACTCAGCTTGAACAGGAAAAGGACAGAGCAATGAATGATATCCAGGCAAAAACAAGCAAACTGGAGAAGGAAATGTACAAAACGAACAAAACCATTCAAGACATGAAAATAGAAATGGAAACAATAAAGAAAACACAGTCAGGGTTAAAAGAGGAAATGGAGAATCAAGGGAAGAGAACAGGAACTACGGATGTGAGTATGAAAAATAGGATGCAAGAGATGGAAGACAGGATCTCAGGCATGGAAGATTCGATGGAAGAAATCAGTACAACATCCAAAGAAAATGAGAAGGCTAAAAAATCTCTCACACACAACATCCAAGAAATCAAGGACTCAATGAAAAGACAGAACCTAAGAATTATAGGCATAGAGGAAAGAGAAGACTCCGGACTCCATGGTCCAGGAAATATCTTCAACAAAATCATAGAAGAAAACTTCCCAAAGCTAAAGAAAGAGATGTCAGTAAAAATCCAAGAGGCTTACAGAACACCAAACAGATTAGATCAGAAAAGAAACTCCTCTCGCCACATAATAATAGAAACTCCAAATGTAGAGAACAAAGAAAGGATATTAAAAGCTGTAAGAGAAAAAGGCCAAGTCACATACAATGGCAGACCCATCAGAATCACACCTGACTTCTCCTCAGAAACTTTAAAAGCTAGAAGGGCCTGGACAGATGTCCTACAAGCCCTGAGAGAACATAGGTGCCAAGCCAGACTACTATACCCAGCAAAACTCTCTATCAACATAGATGGAGAAAACAAGATATTCCATGAAAAAATCAAATTCAAACAACATCTTCCCACAAACCCAACCCTACAGAAGATCCTATAAGGAAAATTCCAACACAGAGAAGATAACTACACCCAAGAAAACAGAGGAAATAGGAACCTCCATAGCAACTAAACAAAAAGAAACACAAGACAACCACCTATACCAAAATAATGGGAAATAACAACCCCTGGTCACTAATATCCATCAACATCAATGGACTCAACTCACCAATAAGAAGACACAGACTTACAGACTGGATCCAAAAACAAGACCCATCTTTTTGCTGTATACAAGAAACACATCTCACTATTGAAGATAAACACTATCTCAGAGTAAAGGACTGGGAAAAGGTTTTCCAAGCAAATGGACCCAGGAAACAAGCTGGAGTAGCCACCCTAATATCAAACAAAATAGACTTCCAATTGAAGTTAATAAAAAAAGACAGAGAAGGGCATTACATACTCGTTAAAGGAAATATCCACCAAGAGGACATCTCAATATTGAGCATCTATGCCCCAAATACAAAAGCACTTACATTTATAAAAGAAACGCTTCTAAAACTTAAATCGCACATTGATCGAAACACTTTAATAGTGGGAGACTTCAACACCCCACTCACAACAATGGACAGATCATCAAGACAGAAGCCAAACAGAGAAATAATGAGTCTAACAGAGATCATGAACCAAATGGACCTAACAGATATCTACAGAACGTTTCACCCAAACACAAAAGAATACACCTTCTTCTCAGCACCTCATGGAACCTTCTCCAAAATCGACCATATATTTGGACACAAAGATAGCCTCAACACACACAAGAAAATTGAAATAACCCCTTGTATCTTATCAGACCACTATGGAATAAAGCTGGACTTCAATAGCAAAAGAATCAACAGAAAGTCTACACTCACATGGAAATTGAACAACTCCTTACTAGAGGTCAGGGAAGAAATAAAGAAGGAAATCAAAGACTTGTTAAAATCCAACGAAAATGAAGACACAACATACCCAAACCTATGGGACACAATGAAAGCGGTGCTACGAGGAAAGTTCATAGTACTAAGTGCCTTCAAAAAGAAAATTGTTACAGCTCATATTAGCGAATTAACAGCCAAACTGGGTGAATTGGAAAAAAAAGAAGCAAACACTCCCAAGAGGAGCAGAAGGCAGGAGATCATCAAACTTAGGGCTGAAATCAACAACTTAGAAACAAAAAGAACTATACAAAGAATCAATGAAACCAAGAGTTGGTTCTTCGAGAAAACCAACAAAATAGACAGACCCTTAGCCAAATTAACTAAAAGACAGAGGGAGAAAACGAAATCAACAAAATCAGAAATGAAAAGGGAGAAATAACAACAGACATTGAGGAAATCCAGAGAATATTTGGATCCTACTTTAAAAATTTATACTCCACCAAATTTGAAAACTTAACTGAAATGGACAATTTTCTTGATAGATTCCACCTACCGAAGCTAAATCAAGATCAGATAAACAGATTAAACACCCTATAACTCCTATGGAAAAAGAAACAGTCATTAATAATCTCCCAACCAAAAAAAGCCCAGGGCCAGATGGCTTTAGCACGGAATTTTACTGGACCTTCAAAGAGGAGCTAACACCAATACTTTTTAAACTCTTTCACCATATAGAATCTGAAAGAACATTGCCAAACTCATTCTATGAGACCACAGTCACCCTGATTCCTAAACCACACAAAGACCCAACAAAGAAAGAGAACTTCAGACCAATCTCCCTCATGAACATAGATGCAAAAATACTTAATAAAATACTAGCAAACTGAATTCAAGAACACATCAAAAGTATCATACACCATGATCAAGTAGGCTTCATTCCAGGAATGCAGGGATGGTTCAACATATGAAAGTCTATCAATGTCATTCACCATATAAACAAGATGAAAGAAAAAAAAACACATGAAATCTCGCTAGATGCAGAAAAAGCATTTGACGAAATCCAACACCCTTTCATACTAAAAGTTCTGGAGAGAATGGGCATACAAGGACCGTACCTAGAAATAATAAAGGCAATATACAGCAGGCCAGTGGCCAACATCAAATTAAAAGGAGAGAAACTTGAAGCATTTCCTCTAAACTCAGGGACAAGACAAGGATGTCAACTTTCACCATATCTCTTCAATATGGTACTTGAAGTTCTTGCTAGAGAAATAAGACAACTAAAGGAGATCAAGGGTATAAACATTGGAAATGAAGAAGTCAAATTATCCCTATTTGCAGATGATATGATAGTATATATAAGCGACCCCAAAATTCCACCAGAGAACTCTTACAGCTGATAAACACCTTCAGCAAAGTGGCTGGATACAAAATTAATTCAAAAAAAATCTGAAGCCCTTCTTTATACAACAAACAAATGGACTGAGAAAGAAATAAGGGAAACAACACCCTTCACAATAGCCACAAACAACAAAAAATACCTGGGGGTAACTCTAACCAAGAAAGTAAATGACCTGTACAACAAGAACTTCAAGCCCTTGAAGAAAGAAATGGAAGAGGCCTTTAGAAGATGGAGAGATGTCCCATGCTCATGGATAGGTAGGATCAACATAATAAAAATGGTCATCCTACCAAAAGCAATATATAGATTCAATGCAATTCCTATCAAAATATCAACACAATTTTTTATCGACTTGGAAAGAGCTAGCCTCAATTTCATATGCAACAACAAAAAGCCCAGAATATCTAAATCAATCCTGTACAATAAAAAAACATCTGGAGGTATCACCATCCCAGATTTCAAGCTGTATACGGAGCAATAGTTGTAAAAACAGCATGGTATTGGTATAGAAACAGACCAGTAGATCAATGGAATCAAATTGAAAATCCAGAAATAGACCCACACACTTATGGCCACCTAATTTTTGACAAAGAAGCCAAAAGCGCACAATGGAAGAAGGACAGCATCTTCAACAAATGGTGCTGGTCCAACTGGATGTCCACTTGTAAAAGAATGAAATTAGACCCATACTTATCACCTTGTACAAAACTTAAATCCAAGTGGATCAAAGACCTTAACATAAGGCCGGTCACACTAAATCTACTAGAAGAAAAATTGGGAGAAACCCTTGAACTCATTGGCACAGGTGACAGCTTCCTGAACAGAACACCAACAGCTCAGGACCTGAGATCAACAATCAATAAATGGGACCTCATGAAACTGAAAAGCTTCTGTAGGGCAAAAGACACTGTCATTCGAACAAAACGGCAGCCTACAGACTGGGAGAAAATCTTCAACAACCCCACCTCTGACAGAGGGCTAATATCCAAAATCTACAAAGAACTCAAGAAATTAAATGCCAAGAAACCAAATAATCCAATCAAAAAATGGGGGACAGAGCTAAATAGAGAATTCACAGAGGAGGAATCCCTAATGGCTGAGAGACACTTGAAAAAATGCTCAACATCCTTAATCATCAGAGAAATGCAACTCAAGACGACTCTGAGATTCCATCTCACACCTGTCAGAATGGCTAAGATCAAAAGCTCAAATGACAGCACATGCTGGCAAGGGTGTGGAGAAAGGGGTACCCTACTCCATTAATGGTGGGAGTGCAGGCTTGTGCAACCACTATGGAGGTCAGTGTGGCGATATTTTAGAAAACTTGGAATAGCTTTGCCTCAGGAACCAGCCATACCACTTCTGGGCATACACCCAAATGCCTCTCATGGAATCATAAGGAATTTTCCTCATCTATGTTTATAGCAGCCTTATTTGTAATAGCTAGAAACTGGAAACAACCCAGATGTCCCTCAACCAAAGAATGGGTTAAAAAACCATGGTACATCTACACAATGGAATATTATTCAGCTATCAGGAACAATGAAATTATGTAATTTGCAGCCAAATGAATGGAACTAGAAAAGCTCATCCTGAGTGAGCTAACCCAGACTCAGAAGGACGCATATGGCATCTATTCACTTATAGTAGGATTTTAGCTATACAGTAGAAGGTATCGATACTACAACTAACACACCCTAGGGAACTTGGACATAGACTTTTTATTATTTATTTATTTATTTTTCTATTTTTTATTCTTTTTTATCTATTTGTCTGCTTATTTGTTTGTTTGTTTTTTAGTTCTCTCTCCCGGGCAATGAGACACTTTTCACTGATGGTACTGCCTCGTAGACCCCCAATGAATGAAGAGGCCCTTGGCCCTCATACGACCTCTCAACTGAGATGAGGGACTGTTATATAAGGACACCCCACCCCATAGAAATGGGATGTAAGGGTTAAGAGGTAAAGAAAAAAAAAATGAAATGTGATGTTTTGGCCTTTTACTACTAATTGTCATAAACTGTTTAGGATAATTATGAAATGCAAACTAATAAGTTATGCAAGCCGGTCATTCTGTTAGGTACTATGACAGCCTATTATATTTTCCAAGCTAATCAGAAATAAAGCTGCTAAGAGACAGCAACATCTGCTTACCCTAATATAAGAGATAGATAGGGCCTCTTCAAAAACCTCAAGAGATCTCCCAAATATGGCATTCAAAGATGTTTTCGTACTTTAGATTTTTTTATATTGAGACATATCAACTCCTGACAATACCCCCTATTCTCCTCCAAGTAGAAGATGAACATCGAAGAATCTCCAGTGGGAAATGACTGAATTAGTCGCAAGCCTATCTCTTGGTAGGAAAAGCACCTTGCTCCAACTGTAGACAGAATGCTGTCCAAAAAGGACAAAACCTGGAAGCAGGTAAGTAGACAACCTAGCTCTGCCAAGACAGGGTAGGCATGTCATTCATAACCCCTGCTCTACAATCAATGTCTGTCAGAGAAACGGGGCCAAACGGCTGAAGGTCGATGCTGTAATATATGGAGAGAAAATGGGAACTGTCCAGGCAGCCACTGGTATGTCATTTCTTAGTTTGGGAAGCTGCAGGCCCTGCACTTCCTATAAAATCAGATATATTTATCCCTCTCAGGTCTCTGAGGTGGTTGAAGAACAGATAGTTAGAGTCTCATAATTAAATTTTGAGTTGTTTAAGAGTCAAGCGAGTGTTATAGATCTCAGAAGATACTTTTAAAATTGTGAGGCAAGTTAGTATGAATGTTGAGTCAGATATAGACCTTTAAACTCATGGAGATGGTTAGATAGTAGAATGTTAAAGTCAGGGGCCAAATATGTATAAACTGGACATTGGGAATGTATGCTAAGCCATTTAACTCTCATAAATGTGGCCTAATTATCTCTATTGTACCTTATTGTATTTATTATTATAAGAGAAAGAGCCATTTGTTAGACTGAAAGGGGAAACTGTAGGGGGAAATAAGATATACCTTAAACTTAAAAGAAAAAAAAAAGGGAAGAGGATGGGGGTTGAGGATGGAAGGGTGAGACTGGATGGTGAATAGGGAGGGGACTGCGATTGAGATGTAACTTGAAGAAATAAAAAATAAAGGGAAAAAGAACTGTCTGTTTTATTGATGCTTTGTGTGCCTATTATGTTATTGGTTTCATTAATTTCTGTGCTTATCCTATGTATTTCTTTCTAATTTTGGGTTTGGCTTGTTCTTGCTGTTTTGAGGCCCTAACTACACCACTACATCATTTGAGACCTCAGGTGTTTAGTGTAGGTTCTTGTAGCTTTAAACTTCCTTCTTACAACTGCTTTCATTGTATGTCAAAAGTTTTGATATACTATATTTTCCTTTTATTCAAGGAATGTTTTGATTTGCTTCATGATTTTTTCCAATAGTGTGTTTTCAATCTGAGAGAGAGGGGGGACAGAGAAAGAAAGAGAGAGAGAGAGAGAGAGAGATCTGTACTTTCATCTGGTATTGAGTTTTTATTTTATTCCATTGTGATATGAAAGAATACAAGAAATTATTTCAATTTTTGCATATTTGCCAAGACTTGGTTTGTGTCGTATAATTTGTTTTAGAAACAGTTCCATGGGCTATTGAGAAGAATATATGTCTGCAATGTTTGGATGGGATGCTCTGTTGATATGTTTTAAATCCATATTACTTATGGTGTCACTTAATTAGCTGTTTCTTTGTCAGGATAGCTTCTTGTCTTATTTACTTTTCTATTGCTGCAATGAAACACCAATGACTAAGGCAATTTCATTGGGATTATGGTCTCAGTGGCTAGAGTTCATGATAACAGAACAGAGTCACGGCAGGAGGAGCTGAGAGGTCACATCTGAATCCACAATCAGGAGACAGAGAGTGGCACCATGGGAAAGTGTTTTGAAACCTCCCTACAGTGACACACTTCCTTCCACAAAGCCACACCTTCCAATCCTTCCCCAAAAGTTCTACTAATGAGGATCAAGTGTGTAATCACAAGAGCTTATGGGGCTATTGTCACTTAAACTACCACACCTAATTATTGGTTAGCATGAAATATTGAAATATTATTAATTGTGTTGGGGATTAAGCTGTGTTTCTCCATCTTTTAGCATTTGTCTCATGAATTCAGCTGCATTGTATGATGCATATATTCTTAAAATTGTAATATCCTCTTGTGTTATTCCCTTTACCAGAATCAAGTAACCTCTCTCTTCTTTTTTCAAGACAGGGTTTCTCTGTGTAGCCCTGGCTGTCCTGGACTCACTTTGTAGACCAGGCTGGCCTTGAACTCACAGAGATCCACCTGCCTCTGTCTCCCGAGTGCTGGGATTAAAGGCATGTGCTACCACGCCCAGCCATTACAGACAGTGAACTGCCTTGCCATATGTTGCTGGGATTTGAACCCAGGTCCTTTGGAAGAACAGCCAGTGCTCTTAACCACTGAGCCATCTCTCCAGCCCCCAGTAACCTCTTAAAATATCTTTTGACTTATTTTTGTTTGAAATCTGTTTTTCAGGTTTTAGAACAGCAACATCTGCTTGTTTTGTAGTTCTGTTTGCTTGCAACCTTTCTGTTATTTAATCCTCAGGTTGTTTTTAGTGAGGTATGCTTCTTGGAGGCAACAAGTCGTTTTATATATATATATATTTAATACAAAATACCAGTCTGTGTATTTTTGATTGTGCAACATCATTTCTATTCAGTTATTCCCATCATTTAAAACTTTGTATAGCTTGGTGCTTTCTTATTCCTTGTTTGCTAGTCTATTGTTGCAGTGTGGTTCATTCTTTACTGTAAGCTGCCAGACCTGGTTGTTGGTTCTGGTAAGTGTCCTGGTAGACAGTTTGCTAGTCACAAATTCTGTGGTAAGAGTTTTGTTTATTAAAAAAAAGTAATGAAAATATTTTTTGTTTAATTCTGAGTGTAATTAATATGTGCCTCATGCTCTAGCAGGAACGTGGCTTAGCCAGCTAGAGAAAGTTTAACTCTGAGGACTAGAAGAGGTATAAAAAGCCAGACCACCAAGAGGAAGGGGGGCACTTCCAAGGAGGAAGAAGTTGCTGCTTTCCCTGCTTGTGCTCCACCACATTGCTGCTGGTTCATCCTACTTCTGTGTCGGCTGGTTTGCAGTGTTTCCTGGTTTGCCAGTTTACTGGAATACTGGGTATCCTGACTACTGAATTTTGTATAGCCCCTAATAATAACCCGACAACCCTTTCCCCTCTAACCTTCTTTCTCTCTCACCTAGGGTTGGGGGGTTAGAAGGAACAAGTGTTGGAAGGGAGGTAGAGGTATTATATACAGTAAAATTAATTATAGTGTAAAATAAAATAAAGTCACTTTCAACAAGATTCTTAGCTTGTTTTCATCATAGAACAGCTTTCTTTTTTCTTTTCTTCTTCTTCTTTTTTTTTTTTTAGTTTATTGTGACTTATAGTTTAAGTCCAAGTTGGCAGCTATTGCCTTTTAGAACTTGAAATATATCATTACATGTCCTCTTGGCTTTTAACTCTCTGATTCTGATGGCCACACCTTTAAATGTGGCCTGGTGTTTCTCAGTTGTAGCTTTCAACTGCTGTACATTTAGTGTTTTGACTTTGATAAGATGAGGGAAGGCTCTTCTCTAGTCTGGTCTGTTTGAAGTTCTAAAGAGCTGCTGTTCCTGCATGGATTTTCTCTGGATTTTGGACTTTCTATTATGATTCTCTTTAAGATGTTTTCTATGCTTTATTATGAAATTAGTCTCCATCTCTCCCCATGGTTTGTAGACTTCATCTTCTCATGCTGTCTGTAGAGCTTGAATAGTCTGACCATAGCTTACTTTAGTCTTTGTCATTGTCTGATGCTACCATTCTTGCCTATGAGCCCCAATTTCCTGTCCTCTCCCCAGTTAATTTTTTCATTGAGGCTTTCCACAGAGCTTGTTTATTTGACTCACTGGAGTTTTTGCTTACAAAAATTCAGGGTTTCTTTATGTTATTTCTATGTCTTTATTGAATTGAATTTTTAAAAATTACCTTTATTTATTACTTCAAGTTACATCTCCAACACAGTCCCCTCCCTCCACCCCTCCCAGTCCTACCCTCCCAACCTCTCCCCCTTCTCCCACCTATCCCACTCCTCTGGTGTGGGGGTAGCCCCCACATATCAGCCCCCCTCAGTTCATCAGTCATATGAGAGCTAAGAGCTTCCTCTTGCACTGGGGACCTACATGGCAGTTCCACTAGGGCAAAGTGTCCCACTAACAGGTAACAAAATCCACGTTCCTGTTCCTTTTGGTCTGTTGGTTGCAGGATAGTTATCCTGTACTATGACTTCCTTATTTCATGCAGCTGTGTGGGTTCTCTTGGAATTCATTCAGGAGCTTGTGGCCTTTTATTTTTATTAATTTGAACATTCATATAATCATTCTTTCATATTCTTTGGCATTTCATGTAATTCTCTATTACTGGAGGCCATTTTTGTGAGATTAGTAATTTTTGAAGGAGTCCTATTGCCTTGTTTTTTTTTTATGTTTCTTATACTTTTTCACTGGACTCTTACATCTGGGTCTATCCCATTGGTTGGATTAAAAAAAAAAAAACCTTGTTCTTCCAATGGAATTATATGCAATGTTCAAGAGGTGGTAGTATCTTTTTAAAGTATCTTTTTCTCTGCCAGCTGTTGGCATTCAGTCCCCAGTACTCCCTAAAATTAGAATACTGTCTGAACAAACAATCACTATCAAAGTGTAGGTTCATTATGAACACGCAATAATAGTTAAACAACAAACAGATACATCATAAATCTATTTATTTATGAAGTAAAGGAACGCTGATAGTTTAATATGGCCTGAGTATTAGTGGAAAAAAATAAGAGAGAGAATAGTGGTTAGCTTTGAGCTGTCAGAGAAGAAGTAAACAGAAGGAGAGAATAATAGGGACTATAGGAGAATGAGGCATGCTGGGCTGAAGATAGAATGAAAAGAGAAAAAGAAATGCAATCAGAAAACCTAAAGAAATCCTGGGTCTCAGTGGCTGAGGCTTGGAGACTCCACACACAGGGGAAAGTCTATGAAGAGGAAAATGAAAAAAATAAAACAAAGAGAAAATGGATGGAGGAGATGAGAACACAGCAGGGAGGAAGTGTCCTGAAAACTGGTATTAACTGATGGAGAGTAAGTGTGAAGGGAAGAGGGGTAGTGGGAGGTATGTGGTCTAAACAACTTTGCCTGATTGATGACTGCAGCTTTGACTTTCTCAGCAATTCTTCCCAGGCTCCCAGGAGCCTTGCACACCCCTTGGTGGTCCTCTATGAGGTTAGGTCACAGAGCACAGTCACATAAGTGGGTGGTTGTTCTCTGGTAGGATCACAGATGCTGACCAACCATTTTGGGTGACCCTAATGGGTGTGGGTTGTTGTAGACATAAGATTATTGTGTAATTAAAATGCTGATTTCTGTACCCCCAACATCTGGTTGCAATCCTTGTTCTGAGAATCTCCTGTTTCAATGTTGTATAAACACTGCTTCCCAATTGTCCCCTGATAAGCCAATAAATCAGTTTACAGGCAATTGCTGAGAAATGGAGAGAAAAGGTCAGGACTTCCTGCCCTTGAGGGAAGGAGTTAGAGGAGGAAGTAGGGGATTCAGGGATAGGTAGAGGTGCAGGAGACATCAGGAGCATGCCAGCTTAATCAGGAAAGCCACAAAATGCAAATATCTCTGGGATTTATGCTAGGAGGAATCCAGATTATCTTAGGGGGTTAAGAATAGGATAATAACTGCTCAATTCCTATGTTGTGAGGCTTGTTAACAAATAATATAATAGGGTCTCAATTATTTGGGTGATAGCAGGTTAAGAGACAAACTGAGAAACAAACACAATCATATAAAGTTACACTAACAGTTTGTTAATGATTTTTGTGCTCCTGGGTGGTCCTTTGCAAGGTTGAAATAGGGTCACAGAAGCTGGCCCCGGGAAGTAGGAAGTCCTTCACAAGTCAGATCCCTGGGCAGTTGTTCAGGAGTCCAGTAGTTAACACTGGTAGGGCTCCTCAGTGGGCCTTCTGTCAGACTTGTCCCTTGGAACAAGTCTGTGGTTACAAGCTTGTTTCCCTTCACTGAACATTGCTGGGCTCTATAGTTTCTTCCCTAGAGTCTTTAGGTATCCCAGCAGCCAGCTTTTATCTAGTCCTTTAACATTTGCTTGGTGCTTCCTGGGAGATTGACCAGCTTCTGACCTAGCAGGGGACTTTTAAAATGGTGGCTCATGCTATTCCTGTCGTGTGTGAAGAGGAGTTTGTTTGCTAGGTGTGTCTCCACCCTCCACATGCACCTTTTGGTGCCTGCTCCCCTTTAAAAATGTCTGTTTCTGAGGTATAGTGAAGCTGGCTGCCATGACTCCTTTTCACAGGCATGCAAAGCTGCCCAGGCTGCACCAGCACCTCTAGGACAGACTGTGCATTTTCCTTTTCTTTCTTTCTTTCTTTCTTTCTTTCTTTCTTTCTTTCTTTCTTTCTTTCTTTCTT
>CAJQZJ010000289.1:281426-319583 GCA_907164525.1 Lophiomys imhausi
CTTTCTTTCTTTCTTTCTTTCTTTCTTTCTTTCTTTCTTTCTTTCTTCCTTCCTTCCTTCCTTCCTTCCTTCCTTCCTTCCTTCCTTCCTTCTTTTCTCCCTCCCTCCCTTCCTTCCTTTTTTCTTTCTTTTTTAACATTTCCTATTTTACTTTGCTATTAGACTAGAGAGCTTGGCTGTTCTCCGAGTCCTCTGGTGGCTGTGATCCAGCTTCCCCCAGTCTATTCCCTAGGGATTCTAGCAGACTTGGCTTGCATGTCATGTAGTATCTTGAGTCTCCTTTCTTCTAGCTTTTAAAAATATACAGTACATTATTATTATCTGCAGTCACCTCACTGTACCAAAGAGCAAAAGATCGTCTGGAAGTGGTTTTTTTAAGAAAAAGATTATTATGGGCTGACAATGCAAAATAACTTTCTTATTTTTTTTCTGAGAATGATAACATTATTCTTGGTTTTATATTTTGATTAAACTATAAGACATAGAAAGGGTGAAATGAGCGAAGTGGGCAAAGAATCAATTTAGCAACGAGGAGGCAACGTGACCTTGTCAAAGCGGAACTATTTGTCATGGATAAACTATAGCTTCAGCAACTCAAAATGTTGAGCTAGACCGTTGACTGGAAGTAATATATTTCTGAGCCAACACCTTCCTAGAATTTCAAATCTAAGATGTAGAAGCATTGAAGGCTTCAGGAAGGAAAGGGCTTTATGCTGGCCCAGAGACCCCCCAGTACATCTTGGTGGCCCTGGCATGATGCTGATGTCTTACTTAGAGTTACTATTGCTGTATTGCAACACTGTGACCAAGACAATTTGGGGAAGAAAGGGTTTAGTTCAGCTTATATTTCCAGGTGACAGTGCATTACTGAGGAAAGTCAGGACAGAAACTCAAACAAGGAAGGAACCTGGAGGCAGGAGCTGATGCAGAGGCCATGGGGGAGTGCTGCTTACTGGTTTGCTCTTCATGGCTTGCTCAGCCTGCTTTCTTTAGCACCCAGGACCACCAGCCCAGGAATGGCACTGCCCACCATGGGCTGGGCTCTTCTCCATTGATCAGTAATTAAGAAAATGCCTTACATCTGGATCTTATGGAGGCATTTTTTCAACTGAGGCTTCTTCCTCCTTGATGACCCTAGCTTGTGTCAAGTTGACACAAAACCAGCCAGTACAGTTGAGGTTTAAACCTTTTGTCAACCCTATCAAACTAGAATGCTATGAAAAATCTACCGTATTGCTTGTTCTCTCTTTCTGTGTGGTTTTATATTTTGATTAAACTATAAGACATAGAAAGGGTGAAATGAGCAAAGTGGGCAAAGAATCAATTTAGCAACGAGGAGGCAACATGACCTGCGAGTGCGGTTAGAGACTATTCTTGAGTGCAGGGTGCACTCTTGAACTAATACTTGGAAATCTATTTGAAAAATGCCAGTTTGGGAGAGACATTCCCTCTCATGCTGTCTGTCCCTTAGAGCAGCCCCTGGCTCTGTGGCTTCACTGTCCGGTGCTGTGCTTCTCCAGGTGAGACAACAGGCACTTGAGGTTCCCTGTTCTACTATCAGTGGACAAGATTATTAATTTTCAGTCTTTATTTGGCCTCATATTTAATTCCTCAGAATTGGTAAACTAAACAAAAGCTGTTTATTAGTTTTTCCCTGAGATTATTTCCTGTTTAAAGAATCTGACTGTGAGGATGTTGAGCATTGAGGATCCAAGATGGCGGCGGCCTGTGTGGACACACTTTAATATTGGGGAAAACTGCGAATGTTATGACGCTGTACAAAAATATCTGAGACCCAACCCCCCTTGGGTCTCACCCAACTACCCAGGGACCACTAAAAGTCCCAAGGCAGGACGCTCCCTCCCACTCTTGGATACGCAGGGAAGCCGCTGAATCTGGGAATCGGGATCCCCCCCTCCCCACCAAGAGAGACAAGCCGGGTGAGTTCCAATCTAATACCCAGCGGTCAGATTCAAACCCCACACAGAGATACTCTCCAGTTGGCTGCCCCCCTTTCCCCTGTCTCACACAGATGGTCTGGATATCTGAATATCCATCAGGCTGTAGATTGCGACCTACTGCAGTGTACGGGAACTTGGTCGACTGTGACGCCACCCGGCAGTTTCCAGAGGGGGGGGGCGGATTTCAACCACCATAGGATTCAATCCTGGGCAAACCATGAAGTCTTTTCCATTATTATTGGTCTTTTTTTGCTTCCGGTGGGGAGCCAGAGCTTATGTGTATACAGCTCCACACCCTGGATAAGTGAAGTCTCCACCCGAGAGGCGGGATGGAAAAACAAACCTTACAGGAGTGGAGTCAGGCAATTCGACTGCTACACTAAAGTTCCCCCTTTAGATCTAAGAGTAGAAGACAACAGGAACAGATGGCTGAGACTTCCAAATGGCCAAGGGCCTGAGAAAAAGCAGGATTCAAGGCAGAATGACTCCAACAAAAGAAAGTGATGCCATTTCAGCCAACCTGGATCACATCACCACAACTGAAACACATGAAAACGATAACAATTCTACATTAAGGAAAGTGATAGAGTCCCTTCAAGAAGAACTTAAATTTATGAAGGAGTTCAAAGAGGCCATGATTTCACAAACGAAAACTATGGATAGCACCATTAGAGAACTTCAAAACAAGATGGCTCAGCTTGAACACAAAAAGGAGAGGGCAATGGAAGATTTCCAGGCAAAGACAAGCAAATTGGAGCAGGAAGTGTACAAAACGAATAAAACCATTCAAGACATGAAAATGGAAATGGAAACAATAAAGAAAACCCAGTCAGAGTTAAAAATGAAAATGGAGAGCCAAGGGAAGAGAACAGGAACTATGGATATCAGTACCAAAAATAGGATTCAAGAGATGGAACACAGGATCTCAGGCATGGAAGATTCGATGGAAGAAATCAGTACAACATCCAAAGAAAATGAGAAGGCTAAAAAAATCTCTCACCCACAACATCCAAGAAATCAAGGACTCAATGAAAAGACAGAACCTAAGAATTATAGGCATAGAGGAAAGAGAAGACTCCCGACTCCAATGTCCAGGAAATATCTTCAACAAAATCATAGAAGAAAAATTCCCAAACCTAAAGAAAGAGATGCCAGTAAAAATCCAAGAGGCTCACAGAACACCAAACAGATTAGATCAGAAAAGAAACTCCTCTCGCCACATAATAATAGAAACTCCAAATGTAGAGAACAAAGAAAAGATATTAAAAGCTGTAAGAGAAAAAGGTCAAGTCACATACAATGGCAGACCCATCAGAATCACACCTGACTTCTCCTCAGAAACTTTAAAAGCTAGAATGGCCTGGACAGATGTCCTACAAGCCCTGAGAGAACATAGGTGCCCAGCCAGACTACTATACCCAGCAAAACTCTCTATCAACATAGAAGGAGAAAACAAGATATTCCATGACAAAATAAAATTCAAACAATATCTCCTCACAAACCCAGCCCTACAGAAGATCCTAGAAGGAAAATTCCAACACAGAGAAGATAACTACACCCAAGAAAACAGAGGAAATAGAAACCTCCACAGCAACTAAACAAAAGAGAAACACAAGACAGCCAGCTATACTAAAATAATGGGAAATAACAACCCCTGGTCACTAATATCCATCAACATCAATGGACTCAACTCGCCAATAAAAAGACACAGACTTACAGACTAGATCCGTAAACAAGACCCATCTTTTTGCTGTATACAAGAAACACATCTCACTATTGAAGATAGACACTATCTCAAAGAAAAGGGCTGGGAAAAGGTCTTCCAAGCAAATGAACCCAGGAAGCAAGCTGGAGTAGCCATCCTAATATCGAACAAAATAGACTTCCAATTGAAGTTAATAGAAAAAGACAGAGAAGGGCATTACATACTTGTTAAGGGAAATATCCATCAAGAGGACATCTCAATATTGAACATCTATGCCCCAAATACAAAGCACCTACATTTGTAAAAGAAACGCTTCTAAAACTTAAATCACACATCGATCCCAACACTTTAGTAGTGGGAGACTTCAAAACCCCACTCACAACAATGGACAAATTATCAAGATAGAAGCCAAACAGAGAAATAATGAGCTTTGCCTCAGGACCCAGCCCTACCACTTCTGGGTATACACCCAAATGACTCCTCATGGAATCATAAGGAAGTTTTCTCATCTATGTTCATAGCAGCCTTATTTGTAATAGCTAGAAACTGGAAACAACCCAGATGTCCCTCAACCAAAGAATGGGTTAAAAAACTGTGGTACATCTACACAATGGAATATTATTCAGCTATCAGGAACAATGAAATTATGCAATTTTCAGCCAAATGGATGGAACTAGAAAAGCTCATCCTGAGTGAGCTAACCCAGACTCAGAAGGATGAATATGACATCTATTCACTTATAGTAGGATTTGAGCTATATAGTAGAGGATATCAATACTACAACCAATGCACCAAAGAGAACATGGACATAGACTTTTTATTTTTATTTTAATTTTTTTATCTGTTTGTCAGCTTATTTGTTTGGGTTTTTTTTTTTTCAGTTCTCTCTCCCTGGCAATGAGACACTTTTCACTGGTGATACTGCCTCGTAGACCCCCACTGTATGAGGAGGCTCCTGGCCCTCATATGACCTATGAACTGGGGTGAGGGAACTGTTATATAGGGACACCCCACTCCAGAGAAGCAGGATGGAAGGATTAGGGGATAAAGAAAAAAATGAAATGTGAAGTTTTGGCCTTTGGCTACTAATTGTCATAAACTGTTTAGGATAATTAAGAAATGCAAACTAAGTATTGGGATCAAGACCTGTGGTTCCCAACTGAAGGGATTAAAGATGTGCTCCCCCACCTGTGGATCGAAGTTTTTCCCTATGTAGAGCTTGTTTTGTATCAGGCTGACCATGAGCTCTGACTGTTTCTGTCTCTAGTGTGTTGGGATTAAGGGTGTGCACCATCACCACCCTGTTCCTTGTAACTCTAGAATTTATAAGACAACTAACTCTATAGTGCTCCTCCTGTCTCTGCTGAAGTTAAAGGTATGGGCTAACCCCACTCATTTCATGTATTTTACCTTAGCTCTAAGTTTTTTCAGCTCTTGGTGGTTTATAAAACCAGGTTGAACAGCTGTAACCTTTAATTTATTTACAGTGTTTTAAACCTGTTATCTGATTTTTTTATTTAATAAATTTATTTATTGGTTGCTTTAGGTTACATCTCCATCATATTGTCCTCTTTCACCCCTTCCAAGCCCCACTCTCATCCTCTGCCCCCAACCCTTCCATCTTGCTCCTCCGGAGTGGAGTGACCCCACATAACAGTCCCTTGCCCCAGTTCAGATGTCATATGAGGGCCAAGAGCCTCTTCATACACTGGGGGCCTAAAAGGCAGTACCACCAGTGAAAAGTGTCTCATTCCTGGGGAGGAAAAACAAAAAAAACAGACCAACAAACAAACAAACCCAGAAGGTGGGGAGGGTGTTCCCCCCCCTTTGGTTATTCGATGGATAACAGAAAATTTTGTCATTTAGGGGAAGAGAGTACAAGCTGTTAAATGGTCTTGTTAAATGGGTTTTGGAGGTAAGATCTAGGGACTTCTCTCTTTTTCTTTTCTGTATCCTTCTTTCTCTCCTATGTAGGAGTGAATAGACTTGAGAAAAAATGGGACATAGACATAGTATAGGAAAGATCAAGAAAAAAAGGACAGATTATTGAATAAGCCCTTATACCTTTGTATATTGATACAAAATTAATACTATATTAGGCTAAATTGGTATTGATCATTGTATATTAATGCAAAATTAAGATTGTATTGGACTACATCGGTACTGATCTTAGTATATTGATACAAAATTAAGAGTATATTTGGCCACATTGGTATTGATCTTTGTATATTGTTACAAAATTAAGAGTATATTTGGCCACATTGGTATTGATCTTTGTATATTGTTACAAAATTAAGGGTAATACTTCTTAAAGCATTACCTAGTAATGCTTAAAAAGTAAATGTGAAGTTTTGGCCTTTTGCTACCAACCATCATAAACTGTTTAGGATAATTAAGAAATACAAACTAACAGTCATGCAAGCGTGTCATTTTGTTAGTTACTATGACAGTCTCTCACAGTTATTTTCTAAGCTACTCAGAGATCAAGTTGTTAAGAGACAGCAACATTTGCCTATCTAAGCATAAGAGATAGATAGGACATCTTCAAAAACCTCAAGAGATCTGCAGAGTATGGCATTCAAAGATGTTTTCTTAAATTAAGATTTTTTTTTTGATATCGAGACATGCCAGCTCCTGACAACATCCCCTATTACACTCCAAGTAGAAGATGAGCATTGAAGAATCTCCAGTGTGAGATGGTTGAATTAGTGGCAATCCTATCTCTTGCAAAAAAAAAAAAAAAAAAAAAACAAAAACAAAACAAAACAAAACAAAACAAAAAAAAAAACCCTTGCTTCAACTGTAGACAGACTGCTGTCCAAAAAGGACAAAACTTGGAAGCAGGTAAGTCGACAGCCTAGCTATGCCAAGAAAGGGTAGGTAAGTCCTTCGTAATTCCTGCTCTACAATCAATGTCTGTCAGAGAAATGGGGCCAAACAGCTGAAGATTGAAGCTGTAATGTATGGAGAGAAAATGGGAACTGTCCAGGCAGCCACGGGTATGTCATTTCTTAGTTTTGGAAGCTGCGGGCCCTGTACTTCCTATATAATCAGATATATTTATCCCGCTCAGGTCTCTGAGGTGGTTGAAGAATAGATAGCTAGAGTCTCATAGTTAAATTTTGAGTTGTTTAGGAATCAAGAGGGCGTTCTGGATCTAAGAAGATGTTTTTAAAATTGTGATGCAAGTTAGTATGAAAGCTGAGTTAGATAGAGAACTTTAAGCTCATGGAGATAGTTAGATAGTAGAATGTTAAAGTCAGGGGCCAAATACTTATGGCCTGGACATTGAGAATGTATGCTAAGCCATATAACTCTCAGAATTGTGGCCTATTTATTTCAGTTGTTTTGTAGTATATTTATTGTTATAAGAGAAAGAACCATTTGTTGGACTGAAAAAAAAAGAATTATGCATTCTGGGGGAAGGGTGAGAGGGTAGGAGGGTGGGTCTGGGAGGGGTGGGGGGAGAGGGCTGTGATGGAGATGTAACTTGAAGTAAAATAAACATTTAAAAAAAGGAAATGCAAACTAATAGTCATGCAAGCCTGTCATTTTGTTAGGTGCTATGATAGTCTACTATAGTTATTTTCTATGCTAATCAGAAATCAAGTTGCTAAGAGACAAGCAACATTTGCTTATCCTAATATAAGAGATAGATAGGGTCTCTTCAAAAACCTCAAGAGATCTGCAGAATATGGCATTTAAAGATGTTCTCTTAACTTTAGATTTTTTTGATATCGAGACATGACAACTCCTGACAGCACCCCCTATTCTACTCCAAGTAGAAGATGAGCATTGAAGAATCTCCAGTGGGAGATGATTGAATTATTGGCAAGCCTATCTCTTGGCAGAAAAAAACCCCTTGCTCCAACTTTAGATAGAATGCTGTCCAAAAAGGACAAAAATTGGAAGCAGATAAGTCGACAACCTAGCTCTGCCAAGACAGGGTAGGAAGACAGGGTAGGCAAGTCCTTCCTAATTCCTGCTCTACAATCAATGTCTCTCAGAGAAATGGGGCGAAACGGCTGAAGATCGATGCTGTAATGTATGGACAGAAAATGGGAACTGTCCATGCAGCCACTGGTATGTCATTTCTTAGTTTTGGAAGCTGCAGGCCCTGTATTTCCTATATAATCATATATATTTATCCCTCTCAGGTTTTTGAGGTGGTTGAAGAATAGATAGCTAGAGTCTCATAGTTAAATTTTGAGTTGTTTAGGAATCAAGAGGGTGTTCTGGATCTAAGCAGATGTTTTTAAAATTGTGATGTAAGTTAGTATGAAAATTGAGTTAGATATAGAACTTTAAACTCATGGAGATGGTTAGATAGTAGATCGTTAACGTCAGGTGCCAAATACATATGGACTGGACATTGGGAATGTACGCTAAGCCATATAACTCTCATAATTGTGGCCTAATTACCTCTGTTGTTTTGTATTGTATTTATTATTATAAGAGAAAGAGCCATTTATTGGACTGAAAGGGGGAGCTGTTGGGGGGAAAAAGATATACCTTAAACTTAAAAAAAAAAAGGATGGGGATGGGTGGGTTGAGGCGGAAGAGGGTGGGAGGAAAGGAATGGAGGGGGGAGTAGGGAGGGGATTGCATTTGAGATGTAACTTGAAGAAACAAACAAACAAATAAATAAATAATCTGACTGCAACAATAATCAATGTTCATTGGATATTTGCTATAAATAGAGTTTCATAGGAACCTAGAGAAAAGGAGTGCTTACTTTGATAAAAAATTTTACTTATTTTCAAAGAACATACAAGAGAAGCAAAATCTGCATAATGCATTTAAAAAGTGGCTGAGGCAGATAAAAATGAGAGTAGAAATATCTGAATATTAAAAAATATGATAAATGGGGTCAATGAAAATGCTCCGTGGATAAAAACATTGTTTTCCATCCATGGAGCCCATAGTGGGAGAATCAACTTGAGAAAGTTACACTGTGGTTTTCACATGCTCATGTACACACACACGCACACACACACACACACACACACACTCCAATTGTAAATAAGTAAAAATATAAATAAATTAAAAAGCATGTTAAATAGAATGAAGTCTTGGTTCTATAAAAAGACTGAAGGGCTGGAGAGATGGCTCAGTGGTCAAGCACACTGGCTGCCCTTTCAGGAGACCTGGGTTCAATTCCTCATATCCACAAGATGGCTCACAAGTGTCTGTAACTCCAGTTCCAGGATATCTTTAATTTTTTTTTTTGCCTCTGCATGCACATGGTGCACAGACATACATGCAGGGGAAACAATCATACACATAAAATAAAGTTAAAATATAAAATAATACATAAAACATACAAGAAGACTGAGTGTGCTGGCTTATTCTGCTCTACATGAGTGGTAGGAACAGAGATGTGAATGAAGAAAGAATGAAGAATCTGGGGTTTAGTTCCATTCAGGTTTTTGGTTGTTTAGTAACTCATGTATTGTGGTTCCACGATGTTTGACCATCCTGCTCATTTGAATAACTCCTTAAGACTATCTTTTTCAAATGGGAACATCTGATTTATTGATCCCCGGGAACCAGGATGCTAAGTGAACCTTCCCTTTGGCTTCTATAGGGGGAGTTGAGACCTGTCTTCCACTTATGACATATTCTACCTCTACATTAGAGGAGGCCCTGAGAAGTCCAGAATGACAAATATCTATTGCAAGCAGTTTGTATCTTCTTCTTTAAATATTGTCTGCACAGTGCTTGAATAGTGAGTAAGAGAAAAATTGTTGTAAAGAACTTTGAAGGACTGGAAGACTAAAATTACAAAAGTAGTACCAAGACAGACTTCAAACTATTTTGATTATTTGCATTAGAGTTTAGAATCTTAACATGTCATCTATAATATCGTTTAATATTTGTAGTTTCAGGCTGCTTGGCTGCTGTGGAGGTGCTCATGGCTTGAGGAGGCTTTTGGTAGAGTACGTTCACACTAGTCTGACTGTCGAGGTTCTCCTTGCAGATGAAAAGAAATGATTTTGACAAAAAGCATTATGGTTTCCCATTGTGAAAATCTTTGCCTCTTCTTCTTTTTTTTTTTTTTTGTTTTTTGTTTTTTTGTTTTTTTGAGACAGGGTTTCTCTGTGTAGCCCTGGCTGTCCTGGACTCACTTTGTAGACCAGGCTGGCCTCGAACTCGCAAAGATCCACCTGCCTCTGCCTCGATTAAAGGCGTGTGCCACCACTGCCCGGCCCTTTGCCTCTTCTTGTCTTCCACTAGTAGATGAGGATCATCAGTGTTTGTTTACTTTCTAATGGCTGTGTTTGTGGACCATGTTGCTTAAACTTGGAGTCAGTGGCCATTTTGCTTAAAAGGGATTTTTTCCATAGCCTTCCAAATTGTTTTTTCTTTAAATTTCCTATGGATTCTAAGAAGACATGTTGGGATGATATGGAATGGGCATTCAAAGTAAAATAGATAGCATAAATGTGCTTCAAGAATTATGGCAAATTACATGCAGACCAATTTCGTAAAAGGAAAAGCTTACCTTAGGTCTCCGCTCCTCCCCTCCCCTCCCCTCTTCTCCCCCTTCACCTTTTTCCCTCTTCTACTCCTCCCACTTTAGGATCCCAAGTGCTAGGATTACAGGCACAAAAATTCACATAAAGTGTAATGACATAAAAACCCAGAGTAAAAGGATAAGCATCAGTCATAAATCAGGAGTGATTATATTAATAACAGACGTAGATGTCACACAAGTGATTGAATATGAGTAGAGATTAAAATATACTACCTTGGGAGCCAGGGAAATGTCTCAGTAAAGTGTTTGCCAGGTAAGCAGGAGGACCTGTGTTCAGATTCCCAGTGCCCTTGGCAAAAGCTAGGTGTGATGTGCATGTAATCTTATTGTTGGGAAGACAGGGACAGGAGGAATCCTGGGGCTTGTCTATCGGAATTGATGGGCTCTAGGTGAGGAGTCCTTGTCTCAAAAAAAAAAAAAAAGGAGAAAGTGGGGAGTGAGAGAGAGAAGGATGCTCAGTGTCGACCTCTGCCCTCTCCATGCATGCCTCCATGCCTGCACACACACACCCACATTCACAGACACACAAGGATGTCTTACAGTGATGAAGGGATTATATAAAAATATACGCTTAATGAAAAAGATGTTAAATGTTTTTAGAGTGCTTGTATATTGCACATATTCACCACAAATATCAAACCACTGTGGAAAACCCGTGATAGATATCTGTCTTAGTTGGGGTTTTGTTGCTGTGAAGAGGCACCTTGACCAAGGCAACTCTTCCTTCCTTCCTCTTGTTTTTTTCTTTCTGGGTTTTTGTTGTTGTTGTTGTTTGTTTTTTTGAGACAGGGTTTGTCTGTGGGTCCTTGGTTGTCTTGGAACTCACTTGGTAGACCAAGCTTACCTCTGACTCAGAGATCTACCTGCCTCTGCCTCTTGAGCCCTGAGATTAAAAGCGTGTGCCACCACTGCTTTGCTGACCAGGGCAACTCTTATAATGTAAAATATTTAATCGGGGCTGGCTTAAAATTTCAGAGGTTTAGTTCATTATCATCATGGTGAGAACCATGGCAGCATCTAGGCAGACATGGTGCGGGAGAAGGAGCTGAGAGTTCTACATCTTGATCTGCAGGCCTCAGAAGGGTGTGTGCCACATTGGGTGTCGCTTGAGCATAGGGGACCTCAAAATTGGATCCCACAATGACACACTTCCTCCAACAAGGCCAGACCTCCTAATTGTGCCTAATAGTGCTAACCAAATTTAACTTCTGCAAATAATGCATAACTCATGAAAAATCATGTATGTTCATTCTTATTCACAGATCCTATGCTTATGAATTTGCCCACTCACTGACATTTTATTTGTACTTCCCAAATCAATGTCCAAGGTGCTTTCATGATGATTACTGAGCACACAGAATGGCAAGAACTCTCAATTATCTGGCATGCATGGTCACAGCTGAGTTTGTGCTGTAAATGTCTTCTGCGGTCTATTTTGGGCTATGCATTTTTCATTGTTGATTATTTTGCTGTTTACAATGGCCCATGTTTTGCTCCCCATTTTGTGGCTGTGATGAAACAGTCTGACCAAAAGCAGCTTTAGAGTGGGAATGGTTTTATTTATTTCAGCTTACAGCACCCTTTCCCCCAACTCCCCTTTATTCCATAAACACCTCATTACAAGTTGCACAAATCATTTATTTTATTTTATTTTTTAATGAATTGGGAGGAAGTTTTATTACAGAGCAAAAGTATACAAGAGGTGAGGGTGGGCTTCTGCAAAGAGCTACGTCCCCCAACAAAACTTTAATGGAGGGAGCTGTGCTGGTTAGTTTTTTTTTAATTTAATTAATTAATTAATTAAATTTCTAAATTGGTATTGATCTTTGTATATTAATGCAAAATTAACATTGTATTGGGCTACATCGGTATTGATCTTTGTATATTGATACAAAATTAAGATTATATTTGGCCACAATGGTATTGACCCTTGTATATTGATGTAAAAATGAAGATTGTATTGGGCTACATAGGTATTGATCTTTGTATATTGATACAAAATTAAGATTATATTTGGCCACATTGGTATTGATCTTTGTATATTGATACAAGATTAAGGGTAACACTTTTTAAAGGTATTGTACCTAGTAATGCTTAAAAATGAAATGTGAAGTTTCGGCCTTTTTCTACCAACTGTCATAAACTGTTTAGGATAATTAAGAAATGCAAACTCATAGTCATGCAAGCATGTCATTTTGTAATGTACTATGACAGTCTATCACAGTTATTTTCTAAGCTAATCAGAAATCAAGTTGCTAAGAGACAAGCAATATTTGCTTATCTAAATATAAGAGATAGATAGGGGGTCTTCAAAAACCTCAAGAGATCTGTAGAATATGGCATTCAAAGATGTTTTCTTAATTTAAGACTTTTTTTGATATCGAGACATGTCAGCTCCTGACAGCACCCCCTATTCTACTTCAAGTAGAAGATGAGCATCGAAGAATCTCCAGTGTGAGATGGTTGAATTAGTGGCAAGCCTATCTCTTGGCAAATCATTTATTTTTATAAAGGCAGAGAAGGGTACAGGAAAGTTTTGTTTTGTTTTTTGGTTGTTGTTATATGGGGGTTGGGAGAAGTGACAAAGAGTTGGGGACTAGTCCACTTCCTCCACAGTCCTTAGAGGACTACAGCATCTGCAGTGTGGCCCTGAGGAAGAGGTGGGTAAGAGGTCTAGGGGAGATGAGGGATGGAGGTCCCAAAACCCAGAGCTTGCCCCCCCCAAAAACCTTCAATGCGTGGCAGGGGTTCAGGGGAAGATGAGGTGGCTTGGAGAAGGAGTAGCAAAACGAGAACTCAAGTTAGTGAGGTGGGGTCATCCACGTCAAGGAGACAAACATGGAAAAAGTAGGTAAAGGGGGACAGTAAAAGGTTCTCTCTGAGATCCCCAGGGAGAGGTGGGGCCAACTTGCCTGTAATTTAATATTAAATGGGGATGGAAGTTGGAAAGGACAAAGTTATTTCAGGGGATGATTTCTTAGCCTCTCAGCCTGTACAAGAGAGGCTGAGCCAGGGACCTTCACCAGGCATAGTGATGGGACTGTCCTCAGGTTCCTGGATAGCCAGGCGGGGAGGCCCCTCAGCCCTTCGTCCCCCACGAACAGATACCTCATGCCATTGAAATTCCAGAGGACATTGCTGTCTGACTCAATATGTCTCCCTTTGCCATTCATCATCAAATGCTACTGCCTTACTTTCATCCATGTTGCTGTAGCCCTGCCGTTCTTCCTGGTCCCCTGTGTGGTGGTTTCAGGAGCTCTGGAGGATGTGAGCCTTGTTCCAAATGTGATGCCCAATGGACATCTGCCCCAGGCTACTGAGTCCCGGACAGTCCTCCGTGTCTCCCAGATCCCTCCTGGGGCAGAGCGCATCTCCGAGGTCTCCTGATAAACCTTGGGGGCACCGTCCCTGGAGTTGGAGTAAGAGATGACAGTGGAGGAAGAGAAGGTCTGGCAGTTTCCTCCAGCGGCCATGTGTTCCATGTTCCCAATCATGTCATTCATCATCTCAAACATGTCCGTGAATCCACCAGACATTCCCAACCTCCCGAAGGGAGAGGCAGCCCCAGTTTGCACCCTGCAGCTGGCAGGCCTGGTTGCTGGCATGTTACCGTCTGTGACGCTAAGGAAGGGGCTGTATCCAAAACCACCTGACCACATGTGGCTCATATGCTGACGGTGAATTGTGAAGGGGTCCCTCAAGAACATGGGATCTTCGGGCTCCACGTCCCTCATGAAGCAGAACATCCCGACTCAGCGGCCCATCTGGCTGGCCTCTTCTCTGGGCGCTGCGGACCCAGGGATTGGTCCACGAGGAAGCTTCTCACTCTTCCTGTACTGTGTCCTGCCTCATCAGCCACCTTTGTCAGCTTACAGCAATTTATCTTGCAAGGGATCCCTGAGGGAAGTCAGGGCAGGGACTCAAGCAGGGACTTGGAGGAAGGAAGTATGGAGGAATCCTGACTCTCTCACAGGCTCATGTTTCACTAACTTTATTTATTATTATCCTTTTGATAGTGTTGTTTTGTTTTTAGAGATAGGGTTTCTCTGTATAGCAGAGTCCTAGCTGTCCTGGACTTACTTTGTAGACCAGTCTGACCTTAAACTCACAGAGATTCACCTGCCTCTGCCTCCCAAGTGCTGGGATTAAAGATGTGTGCCACCACCCAGCTGTAAGATGACTTTAATGTGCCTCATAGAGAAAAATATGTGCTGGATATTTTTTAAAGCGAGGACCATTTGCCCAATGATTGGTTGCACCAACAGTGTCCTGGGCCTCCCACATCAATTAGCAATTAAGAAAATATGGTAAGAAATTTAAAGCGATGTTAACTTTTTCTGTCCCGGCTAACTCCTGAATTAATTGAGATGGAAACTTATTAGATTTATTCAACAAGCTTTAAGTATAATAACTGAGCAGGTATTCCTAACCCTCTGTGCTTTCTTAGCTACTTCCTAGCCACGTGCTCCAAGTTACATGCATTTAGTGTCTCCTTCGCTGCTTCTGCTCCATGTGTGTCCTCATGATGAATCCTTTGGCAACCTGATCATGGTGAACTCTCCTCATGGCTGACCTCATGGTCCATTCTGCCTCATGGCAACCTTCCTCTCCTTCTCTCTAGGAACTCTGGCTCAGATTAGAAGTCTACCCTTCCTGCCTTCTCTGACCAGTCATTGGCTGTTCAGCTTTTTATTAACCAATCAGAGATAACTGGGGAACATTTTTTATACCACAATAATATAGGAGATTCTTCAATATTCATGACAATGTCCGTGTCTGAACTGTAACCAGATCTCAGGGCACAGAAATCATTATCTGAATACACGGTGCACAAGATCCTCCTTCAACAAGAAAATGCCCCATAGACATGCTCACAGGCCAATGTGATGTAGGCAATCCCTCAGCTGGGATTCTTTTCTCATGTGAATCCAGCTGTGTAACTTTGATAGTTAAAGCTAACCTGGATAGCCCCCAAAGGTATACCGAATTGTTCTCTGATATTCTTCTGTGTAACATGGGTTTGTTTTGTTTTTAGAGACAGGGTTTTTCTGTATAACAGAGTCCTGGCTGTCCTGGACTTTCTTTGTATTTGTAGACCAAATGTGCCTTATAGAGAAAAATATGTGTACTGGATATGAACCCTTCAGACAAAATTGGCAGCATATTTGCTCATGAGTTGAACCAACATATATGAAAAGTTTTCATAAGACCTTGAGATTCAGAAAATGTTTGACAACATACATCCCATCTAAGCATCCTTTTTGCCTATTGAGACACATGATACTTTTGTTCTAGGATTCAGAGAAACAGTGCTAGCCACAGTTCCATGAAGAGCCTCAGTGTGACGAGAAATGATAAGGATAAAATTTGCCATTCTCTAGGTGTCAAGGCATCTGAGATCAGAGAACATTATTCATTATTCATTACAGAGTAAACAGTGGGGATATCGGCAAACGAGGCCAGTTCTGCCACCTCTGAAGTCCTTTTGGTGTGATGGATTCAGGTGAAGTGGTACCCACAGTGGGTCACATCACAGCTGAGGAATCCTGGGCAGAAGGCCTGGAATGGTGAGAACAGACAACAAACACTGCAGTGAGTAAAATGCCCTGGGGCAATGAGGCTTGGTACACCAGGGCTGCTTTGATCTACTACCAGGTCTGGAGCTGAACCAGGTGAACATGGCAGGAGAACATGGCAGGATGCTGGGGTAGATGATGAGTCCCCTCTTCCAGAGTTCTCCATAAATATTATAAGAGTTTGTTGGATGAGTAAGGGAGCAGAACATTTGGCTCTGCTTAAAAGGGGAGTTCTTAAAAAAAAAGGGGGAGTTCTTTTGTCAGAGTTCATTTGGTGGCTTGAAATAAAAATGTCTTTCTGTTATAATGTATAGTTTCAATTATGAAGTTTTTAACTATAGCTTCTCACTAGGGACCTTGAGGAGTGAAAGAAATATGGCTATGTAGGAGATGTAGGAGGGTAGGACATTGACAGATGAAATGCAAATGATGCTGAAAAAAGAGGCATTTTGAGAAGTAGTTGATGTGCCTTAGAGCTATTCAAAAACCAGCTAGAAATTCCCAGAGTGCTGGGCTGTGATTGGCTGTTAAGTTGCAGCTGCAACTGTGGAACAAGCTGCTATCCCAACTTTAAATAATCCTTTGAAAAGTGTGATTCTCTATGGGATGATAGGTTAAAATTCATGTTCTTGTTCTTCAGTATTTAGTGAGTTTGTCCTTTAAAAATCCACTGAAATCTACTTGGTTTTTAACATAACCAAATTTCAAAAACCCAGAAGGGGCTGTCTAAAGATTTTTACCTGTGGAGTCAGGAATGTATCTTGTCATTTGCTTAAGGACCCAGGAGCTGTTGGAACTGCTTCAACTGAGAGATTAAATTAGATCAAGTATCAGGGCTCAAGAACAGATTGAATTATCTACTGATAAAACTATATGTAAAGTGTCTCTAATTCACCCATATATTAAAAATTTGTGACTTGTCCTTGGTATCAAAATGAAACCTTCAAGACATAGGGGACAATGACAGCAAACAATTCAACAGGAAGCAACATTATCTTGTTCTGCCCTGTTCCAACTCCACACTGCTCCCCTGCCTTCTTCTGTCCTTTTCTTCATCATGTTATTACTCCCTGAAGTAAAGGTCTAGCTGAGATGTCTTCTATGACTGCTCAGCCCTTAGCAGCTTCACCTTGGAGGCTCAAGGTTATTTATTTGTTTGTTTGTTTGTTTGCTTGTTTACTTACTCACTTACTTACTTAGAGATGGGGTTTCTCTGCATAGCCCTGGCTGTCCTGGAACTCACTCTGTAGACCAGGTAGGCCTCCAACTCAGAGATCCACTTGCCTATGCCTTCTGACTGCTAAGACTAAAGGGGGGTGCTACCACCCCCATCTCAACCTTCTTATTGTTTACTTGAACATGTGTGAGAACCCACAGGGCCTGTAAAAATACAGATCTCTGAGTCCCACCTCAATTGTTTAGAAAGCCAAGATGGTGGTGGTGAGTTTGTGTTTCTAATGAGTTTCCAAGTGATGCTGGTGCCCCTGAAACCAAATTCAGAAAGCCACCCATCTATGACCGAGTGTTTTGCAGTTAATTTTGTATGCCTTGAAGTAAGAGGTTTTTCTTCCTATATTGCTGTTGAAGTTGTCATGTGTCTGTGTCTTGTCTGCCATAAAAGAGGTATTGACTCATTGAGAGTAAGTTCCATTCACAACTCCCCACTTCCTCATTTAAATTATAAATTATTTAAAGAAAGGTGACTTTAGCATGTACTCTCTTAGGAATTACCCAAAGTAACTATTAAATAGTTATTAATGGTAGACTGAAAGTCTTGATTTCAATGATGCAGTTTTCCTAGCACGTCCAGATTCTTTCTCTGTTTTGTTATGGCTGTGTTAGACCTTCCTAAAAGAATAGCCCCCACACTGTAAGAATCTCTTCCTATTGGGTGGGTGTTGTGGAAAGAACTGTCGTCTCACTCAGAAACCAAGTCTTCTAATCTTGGATTCTATCAAATGCTGCTCAATTCAGTGATGAAATTGTGGGCTTTTCTGTCACCTCTTCAGTCTCTAGGTATCACCCTCTCTCTGGGGTTTGGTCGACCTGCTAAACAGGTCACATTTCTTTGTCTAAAAGAGAGACCTTGACTGGACGGCAGCAGGGATGATGCTGCCTGATGCTGGGGGTTCGATTCTCTGTTAACTTGTTTTGTGCACATGTGCAACTTGGGAGGAGGGCTGGAGAAGAAATGGGCTTTTCTCTGTCTCCTGTTGTTGCCAGCAGAAGATGAATTGCCATGAGGTGGATGTCTAGGTTACCACTGACAAGTTAAACATACCAGTATCTGAGAGAAATCCTGTAAAGAGTCAAATGATCTGAAAAATAATACAAATTACCCATAAGCCAGTGTTTTAAAAGGTTTTCTTAGCTGGGTATAATGGTGCAGGTCTTTAATCCTAACACTTGGGAGGCAGAGGCAGGAGGATTTCTGTGAGTTCAAGGCCAGCCTGGTCTACAAATCAAGTTCCAGGACAACCAACTGTTATACAGAGAAACCCTGTCTCAACAAATAAATAAATAAATAAATAAAAGTAAAAAATATGTTTATTTTCAGCATATGTGTGTGTCTGTCTGTGTATGTGTGTCCATACCAGGAGTCAATGTTGGGTGTCCACCATACTTTTTGAGACAGGATCTCTCACTGAACTCGGAGCTCACTGATTCAGTGCCACTGGCTAACCAAGATGCCTCAGGTCTTTTTTGTTTCTGCTTCTCCAACACTGAGGCAATAGAAGCCACAGTGCCTAGCTTTTATGTGGGGGCTGGGAGTCAGTTTCAGGTCCTCACGCTTGCATAGCAAGCATGTTATCTGCCCAGTCATCTCCCCAGCTCCTTCTTCTCTAGTTTTTTTGGTGTTATGGATAAATACATATATATGACACCTGAGAGACTCTTTGTCTTTGTAATTATCAGTGAAACCACCTTTCTTTGCCTATACGAGTCCCATAGAATGTCAGTTTAAGGTTGTATAGCTGGGAGTTCTATGGGGGCTGGTCTATCTAGCCATCCTGATTAAACACAAAGAGATCTGTTGGAGAAAGATGTTCACAGATCCTATTCAGGTTTGACACCTGGAGAAGGAGAAAGAAAGAGCACCTTGGACAACTACAGTACTGAAAGAAACATTAAGCCAGGGTCCTTCCTGGAGAAACCTTCAAGCTAAAAGGCATGTAGCAAAGAACTATGTGTTGTGGCTTGGACCAGTTCCACATGAGATGGCTCTGAGAGTGCTAATTATACTTAGACACTGCCTAGGTGAAGCTGTGGACGTGTCACCTCAAAGAGATGATGGGTCCTGAGGTCTGCAATTGGAGCTGCCAGTGCAAGGGGTGTAAGTGGTTTGTTTCTGTGGCCACCACAGCCTGTAGCAGGACATTCCATTTTCATTGGTCCATGGAGATGGTCTGATGGAAATAGCCACTGTGGAGATGCTGCAGATGCTACTTTTCCTTAGCATGGTACATCCATGAGTGACTTCTGCCTGGCCTTTGTGTTCTAGGGAAAACAATCATGACATCAGTAACTAAAGGAACACACAAGCCAAACCTTGGATCTTGCTGAAAGTTCTGAATCTGGTAAACTTTCCCTCCAGTTTTTAATTACCATCATTTTCCTGCTCAAATTTAAAATCATATGTTGCTACTTGAAACCAAAGAACTCTGATTCATTGACAGATTTTAAGTGCTTAACCTTTTCGTTCTGCTTGTTAAATGTGGGAAGTTCTGAGGGTAAATAGGACAGAATATGAAAACATTTGAAATAAGATTTTGCTCAATACTTTCCCCTTCAAAATAAATTTCAATGGTGTATATTTGGGATTTCAATTTGAATACAATTAATTGCATGAGGTTTTAAGTGGTAATTTTTAGACATGAATGCTTTTCTCTCATCCACTGCTGAATGTTACAGGGACAACACAACTTTGTCTTCATTTTCTTAGGGTTCCATCTGGGCCTCAGAGTTGAATGATACTAGACAGATTATCAGGAGAAAAGCATACATGGTGGTTTGATTGATAATGAGTTTTACATGCTATGGAGCCCCCCAGAAAGAAATGTAAACTCAAAGAAGCAGTTAGGGAGCTGTGGGAAATGGCTTCTTAGGTAAAGTGCTTGCTTCACAAACATGAAGCCAGAGTTTGAATTCCAAGCACTCACATGAAGATATTGGGCATGACAGAATGTATCCATAGCTACAGAAATGGGGAGATGGCCTTGGAATGACCTGGAACTCTCCACCCTATTAGTGTAGCCTCATTGAAGATAACCAGGTTCAGCAAAGGACCCTGCCTCAAAAAGCAAGGTGGGTAACAATAGAAAAAGATGTCCAAGGTTGACCTCTAGATTTTACATGCATATACATTTGCACACACAAGAACACATACTCACACACATATACTTGCACAGAACAAATAAACTTTAAAAATTAAAAAAAAGAAGAGCAGCTACTTATCTATTTGCCTAAGCAATGAATAGTGAGTTGTGAGGAGGCTGCCTTATTGTGTGCTTGCAAGATAATAACTGTTTTATCAAGGTCTGGGCAGAATTCTTTCAGCCGTGATTGAAGACCTTGAGAATGAGGATCCTGCTTCTCCTTCTAGTGTGGGGAGAGTCCTCCACACAGGAATCCCATCTCTTCTTACTTTTAAATAACAGAAAAGAAGCCAGCATACTCTTCTTGGTTTTAAAGCATCTTTAATTTAGACTAGTACATGTATTAGATGTGTTACTTAATGTGAATTATATATGAAGTAAAATTCCACAAAGGGCTCTCAAGACATAACACCCAGTCTCAGAAGGAAACAGCTACTTTCTTGAAAGCCTGTCACCCCTACTGTGCAGAATAAAACTGAAAATACTTAACCACTTAAGGCCATTGGTCTTAGACCCTGTCTTTCCTTTTTAGCCTTGTTTCTATGGACTGCCGACTGCATCTCCACCAGGACTGAATGCATTTGCTCTCTGCCATCTGACAGCATCTTCTCAGAACACTTGTTATTATGCCTTAGGTTTTAAATGAACTCCAGTGGCCATGTGATGAATGTTTGATTATCGGTTTCTGGTGCTTTAGGGAAGGATAAAGTCTTTTTGTTAGAGTAGGATAGTGAGACTCCTGTCCCTTCCTCTTCTGTGTTCCATTTACATGACATTTCTTCTGCTAGGTGCTATGGCTGTGATGAATTGACCCTATAGTCCCAAAGCAGTGGTACCCAAGGCACTATGAAACTCACTCCAGAATATGAGCCAAAACAGACCTTTCTTCCCTGTAAGTTGATTTGTCTGAGGTATTTTAGATGATGGAAAGTTAACAAATTTCCAGAGCCCTGTTGTGCCAATAGCCCTGTACTCTAGTGTTCTGCCAGTAGAATCTGTCTGCTCTCCCTACTGACCCCCTCACTGTCCTCTACACGAATAAAGTCTTCTGTGGGTTAAGCCAGATTCAACATTTTCTCACCCACTCCTCTGTCCTTCATGACCCATTTGCTTCCTGCTCATAAAGTAGGAATGAGTCTATTCCTGACTTACCCCACTGGCCTGAGGTGGGACTCTTAATGACTGTCATCTTCATTTTCTCCAGCTCTTAGACCATGACTGACACAAAGGCTCCCTGAGCAATGTCTGAAATCACACTTGAAACAGGTGATTGAAGAAAGCAGGCAGTGTGTTATTTAGTGCTCTTGAACTTCCAGGTTTAGAGAAATTCCATAAGTATAGTATGAGCTTCTGTGTGCCCTTCATCAGGATTTGTCTGTTGCTGCCACTTTGCCACATCTGTATATTGCTTCTTACTCTATTTGTATGTTATTTTCAGGGCCATATGGGAATAAGTTTCAGGGACCATGCCACTTGCTCCAAATTACATCTGTGTATATTCATGAAGATAAAGGGTGTTCTTTCATACAGCTGAACTAAAGTCATCAGACTCAGGAAAGTTGTCGTTGATATGAGATTACTCTACATCTCTCTATCATCATTAAATTTCTTCAATTATTCCAGTAGCTATTGCTTTCCCCTCTCTGATTCAGTGGCTTCTCTAGACCATACATTAAAAATTTTTTTCATGACAGATGAAGTTTTAAGGACAAAAATGGATTAATTTTTTGAGCCAGGTTCTATCAAAATCAAGGTGCAGGTTTTTGCTGATAGAAGCAAAGTGAGATAGTAAAACTAGAATCCAGTCATGCTCACAAACATGCTTTTCTTTGAAGCCTAGTCAGAGCCTCTGCTCCCCACCATAGCCATGATGGTGGGAGGGGCCTCTGGCTGATATATTGTTGTTATCTTGCAGCTAACTGATGAGGAGCTGGGCTCCTATTAGACCCAGTGCAACCAGGAAATTCACCCCAACATGGGAATTTCATTGTGAGAATTAGTTTCAATGATATTAATTATCAATGTTATTTCTTTTAGGATTCTAAATTCACACAGCCATCAAAATTGTATGGATTATAGAAACATCAATATCAGGCCTGTACTTACACACATGTGGAAATTATTTCAAGCCTTTCTAGAATTAAAAGATAAATGACCCACCACCGCCAACTGGGGATGCTGAGGGAGAAGAGAGGCTGCCATTTTTGCTCCCTTGTGGTGAAGCTAGAAGTCATATTTGGAAGTCTAGGAATCTGTTCTTGTTTTAAATCAGATCCCCTTCAGCAGGCTAGCAAATCCATTCTGGTTGCCAATTCTCAACATTTCTCAAGGAGACTGAATTCTCTTCCAAGACCTTTGATTCAGAAGGTCTTTACAGCAACAAGAAGTTCTTGCTGAAATTTCTCTCTTCTGGTATTGTAAAAAATGTTTTCATGGCGACTTTATTTTAAAAAATAATTAAAATATAATCACATCATCTCCCTCCTTCACTTTCCTTCCTCTAACCTTTCTCATGTATCTTCCCTGACTTTCTTCAAATTCATGGCCTCTTTCCTTTAATTGCTTTTGATATATATACATATATATGCATAAATATATAAATACAACCTGTTCAGTTGGTTCAGTGTTTCTGGTATGTACATGATTTCAGGTCTGACCACTTGATTTTTGGATAACCAATTTAGGGGATTATCTCTGGGGAAGACTAATTCTCCCTCTGTTAGCAGTCATTAGTTGTCTGAAGTTCTTTGTCTAGCAGTGGGGTCCTTTGAGATCATCCCCTTCCATGTTAGCATGTTTTATTGGTGTATCATTGTTGGGGACTTGTTTAGGGAGCCATGTTGTTGTAGTATAGTGGGTATAGCTTCCCTGTTATTATTAGGAGGCATAATCTCATCGCAGACTTCCAGTTCTCTGGTTGTTACAATCTTTCTGTCTCCAGTTCTGAAATGTTCCCTGAAACTTAGGTATCAGTTGAGTCTGACCAACCTGTGACCATTTTTTTTTTCTAAATTTTGACTGGTTGTAGTTTTCTGTGATTGCCTTTCTCTGTTACAAAGAGAAGCTTCTTTGACAAAGCATGAGAGCTACATCCTTATCTGTGAGTATAAGGATAAAATTTAGGAGTAAGAAATGTCCTTGTCTAGTATCCAAGGGAATTAGCAGATTCTCCTCAAAGAACCAAGGTATCACTAACCAAAGGTAGGTGATGCTAGGTAGGCTTCCACTAGCAGGCATGATTTCTTTCCTGTTGATTTGGACTTAAGTCAAATAAGGCATCTGTTGGTTACCACCAAGGTAAGAGTGCCACTATTGCCCTTTTAGCTGAATCTTGCAGAGGTGGTCACTGTGGTTCATAGGCTACAACTGGTTAGAACGATTTATTCTTCCCTCCTTTATCAGCTTGCATATACCATCTGTATATTTTCTATTAAAAAGTAAAAGAAAAGAAAGAAATGTAGAACTAGTGGGATATTTGTGACAAAAATGCATCATAGCTGGTTTTATGGCAGTGGTTGCAATTCTCAGTGAGTTCTTATAGGGCTTATCAGGCATTTCTGGTCCAATTTCACTTACTGTGTTTCATTCTTGAAACTGGTAGCTCACAAATGTAGGTTTTCTGGGTGCTACCAGAAATCAATGTCATGTCTAAAGTGTCATGATAGTGAGGGACAATTTGTTTCTGGAAGATAAGGTGTATAAAAGTCTAATAAGGAGACATAATCAAACTTTCTTTAAGTTGTAGCTCTCTGCATTCCATTGGAAAATTGGTAGGTTACATGTTGGCTGAAAATGGAGATGTAGAGATACAAAAATATTATTCAAGTCCTTGTGAAAACCAAAGTGACATATGTATTTTGCTGTTCAAAGGATTGGGCTTATCCCTCCTTGTTGGAATTTATTTATCATTAAGGTCCATGTCAGTGGTTACTTTCAGGAAGCAACAATTATTTACTTGTTTATCTCTTCATCTCCAACATCTGCTCAGTGCTATAGAAACTGTATCATTAGCTTTCTACAACGTTAAGGAAATATCTCATGTAGGATGACTTCATAAAGAAAAGAATTTCTGGGTCTGGAGAGCCATTCAGTGGTCAGAGCACTGGTTACTTTTCTAGGGGACCCAGGTTCAGTTTCCAGCATGCCCCCACTCTCCCAAAAAATAATTCCATTTTGGCTTGTGGTTCTGGGAGTTTAAAGCCCAAGACCAAGTAGATGCCACTGGCTTGATCTCTGCTGGAAAAAATCCTGGGGTGTCTAGAACACCACAGTCCAAGAGATAAGGAGCATTTGCTCATATGGAGAAAGACCACAGTCTTTCTCTTTGCCTTAAGAAGGTACTAGAACTTAATCCCATGGTCTGTGCCCAATGACCTATACTATAATCATTTCATAAAGACCCCACCTTTAAAATCCATACTTACAGATTTCCCTGGTCTTGGTACTGTTAGCATGACTTGGGGATTTAAATTCCTGCATGAATTCAGTGGGACAAATCATATTCCATCTGCAGCAGTTATGGGCTGTGTAGTAATGATATGGCAGCCTTTGAGATCGTAAATGGATTTCATTCTCATCCTGTAATATTTAGAAGGGCTCCTGCCAACACATGGCTAGTGACCATGGAATAAATGAATCCCTGAGTCAATGTCACACTGACTTCCTAAGACCCTCTGATTTTAGACTTTGCTAGCTCTAGTGTTTTGTGTCATCCTCCTCCCCATGCACTTTAGTTACTTTACTTTTTACTTAGGAGAAATCAATACTGCAGCATTCCTGCCAGCACAAAGGCTTTGGGTTACAAAGCATCTGTGTTTGTTTGGTGAGTGAATGGGGGCGGTAATTCCATTTGCAGGCATCTGGAAAGCCCAGACCTGGAGGGCTCTGTGAATTTATCTTGTCACCTCTGTTTTCTCCTTGACTAATGGATATTTCTCTCATTCTTGAAGACTCCTTTGGATTCAACTTTGGGTGGATCATGATAGAAACCTTTACAGGGGCAGTGGAGTGATGAAGGATGCACAGGAGGCTAGCAATATGAAGAAGGGTGGTCTCAGATACCCTAGCACTGAAGACAGCTTTAAAAGGCTGCAAAGAGGCCTCCTCACTCTGAGCTTCATGGGCAGTGTGAGATTTCCTGGAGCCGCTGAAGCTCTCTGCTCCCTGCTCCTTCTCTCAAAACAGCAGGTCTAGTGCAGCCCCTATAGCTGGCCCTTCTTGTCCCTGGGACCTTCCACTGTTAAGGCACAATCTCATGGGTTGTGCTCTCTGCTCCTCTCCTGGTCTATTGCAGAATCCTGGAATTCTGTAGTACTGATATCAGCCTCCCAACTGCAGCAACTGTGCATTCTATGTGTGCTGTACTGGCTTATGAATAAGGTGTGTTGTAGAAGAGCAAGGGTTACCGTTTGTTACTAGAACAAAATTGTTATATTTTACATAATGAAACACCTCATATCCTGCAAGTAAATACTGTAATGTGTCACTTATCTATTTTGAACACTAATTGTAAAATTGAGTACATCTCTTGAAACCACCACAGTAATGGGAATTGTAAAAGGGGAAAGGGCCAGATGCACTTGGCTTTGTTTTTTTTTTTTTTAGATACTGTGGAAGTCTCTGCTCTCTATTTGTGTCTTAGTGATGTTCCTTTCTTGCTGCTGGACCTGATCTATTATTAGTATAGTACATGAGGGACACGCTGGCAATTTGTGTCTTAGGAGGTTTCAGTTTACAAAAATAGTCAAGGCTTGGATTTTCACAGTCACTTCCTCTGTAATTAAAATGGCATATTTCTTAACTTAGAAAAGGATGAGATGGTAGTAGAGGGAATAAAAGCTCTTAAAAGAGGCTGAGTCATATTCTTGAACCATTGCCACACATAAAATGACAGCCTTAGTATTATTTGAACGTCATTTTGAACATTGGATATAACTAGAGGTGCAAATTGGATAAATTATGCTTCAGATATCTTTCTTCCTGAGATAATTTTGACTTAAAAATTTTTTTTTCTGGTTGATCCTAAGGAAGTGGAGTAAATGGAGATGTCCTGACAAGAGTTTCTGTTCGTTAGAAAGTCTATTTAGAAATAGACTTCTCAGCCCGGCATGGAGGCACATGCCTTTAATCTTAGCACTCAGGAGACAGAGGCAGGTGGATCTCTGTGAGTACGAGGCTAGCCTGGTCTACAAAGTGAGTCCAGGACAGCCAGGGCTACACAGAAACCCTGTCTAGAAAAGAAGAACAAAACAAACAAACAAGCAAAAAAATCCACCCCCCCAAAAAAAAAGAAAAAAAAGAAAAAGAGGGGTTAACAGAATCCAAGGAATGGAACCTGCCCAATAAAGATAAGATCAGATATCAACATCCAGAATTACAATCATCCAAAATCTAGATGCCTCAATCAATAATAGCCAGGGAGATATGTCTCCACCTTAACAAAGCAACCCTACTACAGTAGTCCCTGAGAAATGCAATGTATCTGAAGCACAACACAAGCATTTCAAAATAGCTGTTATGAATACATTCAAGAACCTTAAAGAGGCTATGCATAAACCAATTAATGAAATCTATGAAAAACACAGTGGAATGAGATGATGAAAATGGTTCAAGGCATGAAATCAGAAATAAAAGCACAAAAGAAAACCCAAACTGACATAAAACTGAGAACAATAAACTTAGGAAGTCAAACAGAACCTCAGAGTTAAGCCTTACCAACAGAATGCAAGAGCTAGAAGATAGAATCTCAGGCACTAAAGACACTATAGAAGAAATGGATACCTTGTTAAGTCTTTAAAAAAGTCCAGGCACAAAATATCCAGGAAATATGAAACAATATGAAAATACCAAATCTAAGAATAATAGGAATAGAGAAAGGAGAAGAAACTCAGGTCAATGACATAGGAAATATTTTCAATACACTCATAGGAGAAAATTTCCAACCTAAAGAATGAGATGTCTATGAAGATACAAGAAATATACAGAACACCAAGTAGACTGGACCAGAATAGAAAATCCCCTGGGTACATAATCAAAACATTAAATGTTCAGAACAAAGAATGAATGCTAAAAGTTGAAAAGGAAAAAGGCCAAGTAGCATATGAAGGCAAATCCAATAGACTAATGCCTGACTTTTCAGTGGAGAAGCTAAAAACCTGAAAGGCCTGGATAGATGTTCTACAAACTCTAAGAGACCACAGATTCCATTATAGACTACTATACCCATCAAAACTTTCAATAACAATAGATGAATAAGAAAAAACACTCCATAATAAAACCAAATTTAAGCAGTATCCATTTACAAATCTGGCTCTACAGAGGCGCTAGAAGGAAACTTTCACCTGAAGAAGTTAATCACATCCAAGAAAACACAGGAATAAATAACCTCAGACTAGAAAATCAAAAGGGAGAAAAAAAACCACACACCATCACAACAAAGTAACAATAAACTGATTATTGACATTTTTCAACATCAATGGTCTCAGTTTCCCAATAAAAAAGCACAGACTAACAGATTTGATAGGGAAATAGGATCCATCCTTCTGCTGCACCCAAGAAACACACCTAAACATCAAAGATAGACATCATCCCTGGGTAGAAGAATGGAAAAAATATTCCATGAAAAGAGACCTAATAAGCAAGCTTGGAATGACCATTTTAATATCTGACAAAAAATACTTCAAGCCAATACTAATCAGAAGAGATAGGGAAGGATACTATATTTCAAATGAAAAATACACCAAGAGGTTATTGTAGTTCTAAACATCTATGCAGCAAGCACAAGGGTACCTAAGTTCATAAAAGAAACACCACTACAGCTAAAATCACACAATGACCCTCATAATGTGAGAGTGGGTGACTTCAACACCTTACTCTCACGAATAGAAGATTCATCCAGACAAAAACTGAACAGAGAAATCCTAGATTTAACAGACAAATAAACCATATGTATGTTAAACATATAAACCAAATGGACCTAACAGATATTTATAGAACATTTCACTTGAATACAACCTTATACCTTCTTCTCAGAAGCTTGTGAAATTTTCTCCAAAATTAACCACATTCTTGGGCACAAAGCAAGTCTCAATAGATAGATACAAGAAAATTGAAACAACACCGTGTATCCTATCTGACCATCACAGATTAAAACTATCAATGAGAACAGAAACAATAGAAAGCTTGCAAACTCATGGAAACTGAACAACTCACTATTGAATGAAAAATGGGCCAAGACAGAAATTAAGAAAAATATTAAATATGTTCTAGAATGTAATGAAAATGGAACCATAACATACCCAAACTCATGGTACACAATGATCAAGCTTCTAAGAGGGAAGTTCATAGCACTAAGTGCCTACCTGAAAGTATGCCTAAAAGATAACTGGAGAGATCTTGTATTAGTATCATAATAGTACACCTGACACTCTAGAACAAAAAGAAGAAATCATACCTAAAGGAGTAGATGGCAGAAAATAATCAATCTAAGGGCTGAAGTCAATAAAATAGAAACAAATAAACAAAACAAACAAAATTACAAAAATTCAATGAAACAAAAGAGTTGGTTCTTTAAGACTTATTAATAAATAAGGTTAGTCAAATTAGCTAAAAGTCTGAGAGAGAAGATCCAATTTAACAAAATTAGAGATAGAAGGGAGACATGACAAACACCAAGGAAATCCAAAGAATCATATGAATTATAAGGACATAGTTTGAAAACCTGTACTTCGCTGGGCATGGTGGAGCACACTTTTAATCCCAGCACTTGGGAGGTAGAGGCAGGTGGATTTCTGTGAGTTCAAGGCTAGCCTGGTCTACAAATTGAGTCCAGGACAGCCAAAGATACATAGAGAAACCCTGTACTGAAAAAGAACAACAACAACAAAAAATTTAAAAACCTGTACTTTACCAACTTGGAAAATCTAAAAGAAATAGATATTGGTATATACTACCTACCAAAGTTAAATCAAGATCAGATGAGCAACAGATTTGTAACCTCTAGTGATTAGTTATATAGACACAGTCAAAAAAGAGAGAGAGAGAAAGAAGGAAAGAAAGAAAAAAGAAAGAAAGCTAGAAAGAAAGAAAGGGAAAGAAAATGGCCTAGGGTCAGTTAGTTTTAGCATAGAATTCTACCAGCCAGACTTTCAAAGAAGAGTTGATGGCAATATTCCTCAAATTATTCCACCAAGTAGAAACACAAAGAACACTGCCCAATTCTTTTTATGAGACCACAATTATCCTGATACCTAAGCCACATAGACTCAACAAAGAAAGAGAATTGCAGACCAATATCCCTTATGAGCACAGGTGTAAAAATACTCAATAAAATACTTGCAACTAAAAAAAAAATCACCCACCATGAACAAGTAGTTTCATCTTGTCCTGGAGATGCAAGGATGGTTCAACATATGTAAATTGAGAAATGTAATTCACATAAATAAATTAAAAGGCAAGAAACACACGATCATCTCATTAGATGCAGAAAAGGCCTTTGGAAAAATCCAACATCACTTCATGATAAAAGTCTTAGAGAGACTAGGACTAGAAGAGACATACTCCAACATAATAAAGACAATTTACAGCAATCACACAGTCAACATAAACTTAAATGGAGAGAAACTGAAAACAATTATGCTAAAACCAAGAACAAGACAAGGTTGTTCACTTTCTCCATACCTATTCAACATCCTACTTGAAGTTCTAGCTAGAGCAACAAGGCAATTGAAGGAGATCAAGGGATACAAATTGGAAAGGAAGAAGTTAAGGAATCTTCACAATGATATGATTGTGTATATAAATGCCAGTAAAACATCCTCCAGGAAACTCCTACATCTGACAAATACTTTAGTCAAGTAGCAGTATATAAAATTAAAACACAAAAATCAGTAGCACTTCCACATAAAATGACAAACTGAGATAGAAATCAAGGAAACAATACCTTTTAATAGCCTCAAAGAATATAAAATATCTTTTGGTAACTCTAATCAAGCAAGTTATGGGTTGTATAGTAAAAACTTTAAGGCATCAAAGAAAGAAATTAAAGAAGAAATCAGAAGATGGAAAGATCGCCCATGCTCATAGATCAGTAGAATTAATAAAGTAAAAATGGCCATCCTACCAAAAGCAACCTACAGAGTCAATGCAATTCTGAAAATTCCAACACAATTCTTCACAGAACTTGAAAAGACAATTTTCACTTTTACCTAGGAACACAAAAAATTCAGGATAGCTAAAAGAATCCTAAGTAATAAAAGAACTACTGCTGGTATTACTGCCCATGATTTCATATTGTCCTATATGAAAAAAATTGGTATTGGAATAAAAATAGACAAACATATTTATTGATGGAATCAATTGGAAGACTCAGACATAAGTCCATAAGCCTATGGATACTTTATTTTTGATAAAAAAAGCCATAAATACATGCTGGAAAAAAGACATCATCTTCAATAAGTGGTGTTCTGGATGGCTGCATGTAGAAGAATCCAAATAGATCCACTTATCACCCTGTGCAAAACTCAACTCCAAGTGGATTAAGACCTCAACGTAGGGTCAGATACCTTGAACCTGAAAGAAGAGAAAGTGAGGAACAGCCTTGAATTCATTCATACAGAAAAGGCTTTCTGAACAAAATACCATTAGCACAGGCACTAATATCAACAATTAGTGAATGGGACCTCAGGAAACTAAAAAGCTTCTTCATGACAAAGGACATTTGTCATTTGAATAAAGTGACATCCTACAGAATGGGAAAAATTTTTTAAACTACATATTCAATAGAGGTCTCATATCCAAAATATATGAAGAACTCAAGAAAACTGGACATGATGAAAAAAAATAACCCAATTAAAAGTGAAGTTTCCAAAGAGGAAACACAACTGGCTGCAAAGCACTTAGAGAAAGACTCAGCATCCTTAGTCATCAGGGAAATACAATCAAAACTACTTTGAGGTTCCATGTTACACTAGTCAAAATGGGCAAGATTAATAAAACAAATGACAGCTCATGGTCATACAGATGCATTGCTGGTGGGAGAGCAAACTCCTGTAGCCCGTATGGAAATTAGTGTGGTGGTTTCTCATGGAGCTGCATGTATTGTGAAGATATACCTCAAGATTCAGCCACACTACTCTTGGGCATATACCCAAAAAACTCTCCACCCTACCATAAAGACACTTACTCAACCATGTTCATTGCTGCTCTATTTATATAATTATGGGTTCTGGTTAGAATGGGAGAATCAAACTGATGGTAAAACTCTATTGCTGACGACAACCCCAGCACATCTCATTGAACATGGAAAAGTGAAGTTAGTACATACCTAAAGCCTTTACCCATACTGAGTAGTGTTCATGGGACTGGAAGATACTTTACATGTTTCCAAGGGAGAAATGTAAACACCAACCCGGCCACAAACCCTTTGATCAACAATGATCATCTACTTGCAAGATACACTGGTACAACAGTTGTACAAAGCTTATGGGAGTAACCAACCAATATCCAATAATTGCTTTAAAGGCCCACTCCATGAGATGGAACCCATGCCCAGCACTGATTGGGTGGTTAAGAATCTAAGGCCAGTGACCTATGGTAAAACTAACTACTACTGTTCTGCTAACAAATGTAGCAATAAAATGACTCCTAATGACATTCAGCTATACTCATAGATCAACATCTTGCTCAGCCACCATCAGAGAAATTTCCTACTGTTCCAATTAGGAAGAAAACCAGAGAGCCACAAGGGAACAAAGTGCAGAGAGTGAGAGACCTTAGAATACTCAGCCCTAAATGAGATTGTCTTTATCAAATCCCTTCCCTCTGAGTTCAGTGAGTCCTTTGGAAGAGGAGGTGAAAAGAGTAGAAGAGCCAGAGGGATGGAGGCATTCAAGGAAAAAAGGCATTCCCAACACAGCAGGGCTAACACATATATGAATTCACAGAGACTGTGGCAGCATGCACAGGGCCTGCATAGCTCTAAGCCAGCTGGGGTCCCAGCACTGGGAGGGAAAGTGGACACAAGCACACATCCTGAACTCAGGACTTATCTCCAACTGATAATCACTCCCAAAGGTAAAATAAGTTTTCTCCAATGGAGTCTCACATATACAAGTTCCTCTTAAGGACAGGCCCTACGCCCAGCAGTAGATGGCCAACAGAAAATGAACTCAATGGCATCATCCTTGGAGGTTCTTTGTTTCAGAGTATTTTGTCAGGACATTTTAAATTTAATTTAATTTAATTTTATATTATATTATATTATTTTACTCTATAAGGAAAAAATAATATGACTTCCACTTTTGTGTTTTTATGGGATCCCTGTGTTTATGGACATGTGTGCCTCTGCATCTGTGTGTTTCCTGTGCTTTTTCTTCAGCTCTCTTTCTTGTTTGTTTTTATTTTATATTATTTTATTATTAATTTTAGATACCGTTTTTGTTCCAATGAGAGAGAGAAAAAAAGAGTGTTGATTTGGGTGGATGGGGAAGGGCAGAGGATCTTTGGGGAGTTGGGGGATGGAAAACCATAATTAGAATATATTGTATGGAGAAAATCTATTTTTAATAAAAAATAGCTACAGAAAAAGTAGGAACAACAACAACAACAAGAACATAACTCTAGTTTTTTAATCCCAGTTTTCCAATAAAGCAGAACCTGGCCAAAGACTACATCATGCTTTATTATCAGAGTACAGGGTCCTGATGGACACATGAAGGGCACAGGAAGTGAGACAGGAAATGACAGAAAGCTATTTGAATTACCAAATATAGTTGTTACTTGATTTCAATAGAACCATCCTTCCAAGAGGTCAGGGAAATGATTTCTTAGGGCGCCCTTTGGGGAAGATGGTGAAGAATTTATCTGTGGTCTCCATTTCTCTTGCTCAGAGTTTTGGTTAAGGGACAATAATTCCTCCAGTACTTGTGAGTGCCAGACAGTAGAGGGTGCAGGCAAGCTGTGCTACAAACTGAAGCCCTTGCTGTTTCTCTCTGGCTGACCATTTGTTTATCTGCTTTGTGAATCTGTTTTGGATGTGGGAGACAGGAGACTTCATTGCCATGTCTCTTCCTGAATTAACAGAGCTTTTTCGTGTTCTTAATTAGCAAATATTGATTACAAGTGGCTTTGTCATGCTTGAAAAATACGCATTTTGATCATTTTCTGCACTATTACTTTCTCTTGTTCCCTTCTCATTCCTGCCAATGTCCTTCCTCTTGTCAGGTATTCCTCCTTCTACATTTATGTCTTCAATGTGTGTGTGTTGTGTTTGTGTGTGTGTCTGTGTGTGTGTTGTGTCTGTTTGTGTGTGTTGTGTCTGTGTATGTGTGTGTGTGTTGCCTATAGTAAACCAGATAATGCTAGTCTGAAAAAGGAAAAAAGAACGTAGTGACAAATGACTCCCAATAACATTTCTCTGTACTCATAGATCAGTGCCTTGCTCAGCCATCATCAGAGAAGCTTCCTCCTGCATCAGATGGGAACAAATACAAAGACCCACAGCCAGACATTATGCAGAGAGTGAGAGATCTTGGAACACTCAGCCCTAAATGGAATGTCTTTATCAAATCCCTCAGCTCAGGGCTTGGGGAACCCTATGGAAGAAGAGGTAGAAAGAGTGTAAGAGCCAGAAGAGATGGAGGACACCAAGAAAACATGACTCTTTAAATCAGTAAGATTGACACGCATATGAACTCACAGTGACTGTGGCAGCATGCACAGGTCTGCGTAAGATGGGGTACTGAAGCTGAAAGCAGAAGTGAATACATGCTTCCATCTGTAAGCCAGAAGCTAGCTCCAACTGATAACCACTTGCAAATTAAAATTGGTTTCCTCCAAGGGAATCTCACTGGGGAGACAAACTATTCCTAAGGGTAGGCTGCAAGCCCAGCAGTAGATGGCCAGCAGAAACTAATTCAGCAGCATCTTTGATGGTTGCTTGTTCCTGTCATAATCTCATGTTGGGGCTTCTTTTCCTTTAAAAAATTTTTATCTTATTTTTAAATTTTTATTATGTAATTTTATTATACATACATACATGAGCACAAGCATATGTTTACACACACACACACACCACACACTCACACCACACACTCACACACACTCACACCACACACTCACACACACATTTCTCCTCTCTTTTTTCCCTACCTTTGCATATACATTATGGCTTCCAATATAGTGTTCTCATGGGATTCCGGAATATGCAAATGAGTACGTCTCTGTTTCTTGTACCTTTCCTTGGGTTCTTTCCATTTATTTGTTTCTTTTGTCCAAATTTGGTGTATCAGTTTTCGTTTTATCATATAATAATCATCATATCATATCATATCACATCATATCATATCATATTCCCTTAGAAGCCTGTTTATTTCCGAATGAGAGAGAGAAAGGGTGAGGATCCAGATGGGGTGGTGAGGTGGTGAGGGAACTGGGAGGAGTAGAGGGGGTGGGAATCATAATCAGGATTTATAATGTGAGAAAAAAATCCATTTTCAGTAAAAGGGGAAAATATAGACATCTCTTGGTGAAGAGAGCATCATTTCCCTTAACTGTCACATCAGCTAATATTACTTTTGTCCTGGCTAGCTTTATGTCAACTTGACACAAACTAGAGTCATCTGAAAGGAAGGAGCAACGCATGAGAAAAATGTCTCCTTAAGATTGGGCTACAGGCAATCCTCCTAAGAGGATTTTCATAGTTAGTGGTTGATTGGCAGGGAAGAGGGAAAGCCCATTATTGGTGGGACCATCCCTGGGCTGGTGGTCCTGAGTTCTATATGAAAGCAGGCTGAGCAAGCCTTGAAGAACAGAACAGTTAGCTGCACCACGTTATGGTCCCTCCATCAGCTCCTGCCTCTAGGTTCCTGCCCTCTTTGAGTTCCTGTTCTGACTTCCTTTGATGATGGACTGTGATGTGTAAATATAAGCCAAATAAATCATTTTCTCCTCAACTTGCTTTTTGATCATGATGTTACATCGTAACAACGGAAACCTTAACTAAGACAACTTTATTTATTTATTTATTTCTGAGACATTTGATTAGAAGGCAAGTCACTGCTAGAGGTGCACTTTGTTATTACATGGCACTGGTGGATTCACGTGTTTTGGAGGGAAGCTAGTTTATAAAGATTATGGTATGAAGCATCTTTTTTTTTCTTTTTTAGTTTTTTTGAGACAAGGTTTCTCTGTGTAACAGCCCTGGGTGTCCTTGACTCACTCTGTAGACCAGGCTGGCCTTGAACTCACAGAGATCCGCCTGCCTCTGCCTCCCGAGTGCTGGGATTAAAGGCGTGCACAGCCACACCTGGGGAAGCATCTTTTCATGTTAGTTTTTACAAAAATAGAATCAGAGATTCTGGATGTAGACCAATGGTACAGTGCTTGCCTAGTATGTGCAGGCATGGATCCAATGACATCAGTGTAATGGCAGCAATAAAAGCAAAAACTCTGAGATCATAGACACATGAGAAAACGCAGAGGACACAGAGTCCCTCAATTCTAGGAGTTCTTAACCTAGGATGGAGGACAGACCAGCCTGGGGGAAAACGACTTTGCTGGCAAGGTCACTCACTGTGTAGTGAAGCCTTCCAACACATGTGCACTGTTGTCTACATTTCATGACAGGTGTCCTACACTGCCACTGTGCCTATATAACAAAGTGATATAACACAGGTACAAAAGTAAGGGCAGGCTTGTGCATGGACCTGGGTCCTTTCCCTTAAAAAAAAAGAAGAAGAAAAATATGTAGATTCAGATGGATATGCCTACAGGATTATGTAATCTCCTTGTCTTTGAAGATTTTGTTGGGAGGCTACACAAGCATTTTTAAGAAGTGTCTGAAAGCATACATACTTTAATGTGAATTTCTCATTTAGATACAGGGTTGGAGGGACATGCTTCAGGGGAAAACCTCATTAAGCCTCCGCACTTTGCATTTTGAAATTAACACAAAGGTTTATGAACTGGAGGCAGAGAAAGAAGATGAATTTCTGTCTTACTTCATTCCATTTGCCACTCAGATAGTATCAGTGTCTTTAAAGCAAGGAGAACTACTTAATTTTTTTTGTCATTTAAGCTCTTCATATAATTAATAGATGGTTTTTCAGGTGCATCAATTTCATTTTTTCCCTTTCTTTTGTGACACGCAGATTTGAATAGGCACCACAGTACTAAACAAGATAATTAATCCATAAAATGTGCTCACCTTGATATCGGAAAGGCAAATGCCAACAAAATTGTTTTGGAACAATTAATTACAGCTGTTATGGTACCCAGGGGCAATCTATAAATATTTGGGTAGCTATGGTGGGAAAGGCAAACTTATGGAAAAGTAGTCATTTCCTTTATCAAATATGTGCATTCTGTTTGCTTGGTTGAGAGGAATGCTTATTGATTGGCAATATATAATTAAAGAGAGAAAGCTGCATTAGAAATGGTGAACTGGGGCACCTGTAACTGACGTGTGTTGATCTTGTTTTGGTAAATAACATTATGAGAACCTGACGCCTTCCTTTCTAAATGTAATCTTGTTTATTGATGTATGTATATATTTTAATTCAAAGAGTTTCTTATAATTGCTTGGCAAGGAATAAAAAAGTTAATCTATTATTCTAGCCTTTGTGTTTGCAGCTGTTTTATTAAATGTAGGTTAAGAGGAGGCTTGATTTTCCTTATTACTAACATTGAACCAGGATCTCATGCATATGAGGCAAATTCTACCACTGCAATGGATCTGATTGCTAAGGCATGATTTTTTTTTTCACTGAACATCTTAGAAATAAATTCTGTTCTCTCTTCTCCCCTGCATCATAACAACATCTCTGCCTTCTTCATGGTTTTTCTCTTTCCCCTCTCTTATGCACAGTTTTCTGCCTGTGATAAATATGATTACACTATGGTAATTGGAACATGTTTACAATTCTAGCCCTGCTCATGAATTGATAAGTCACTCAGTGTGTGGCATTCCCCCAGTCCAAGGCATGGATTTGAGTTGCCTGATCAATAATCACACATGGAAAACTTGTTGGGAATTTTGGGACATCAATATGCTGCCTCCCTTTTCTTGGGAAGGTGCTTTGGTCACATGAAGAGACTAGATATGGCAAAGCAAGCAGACCTAGATATATGATCATTGTCAGCGCCAAAGCCTTGCTTGGTGATCTTACATGGGAAAGCTTGCCTTCCCATGCTTACATACAGCTGGTACACCACAGTCTCTGAGGGGACAGCAGGAAAGTCTTTAGCCTCACATTGCAGCTTCCAACTCCTTCATTTCCCTTGGTATGAGTAGGAACAAGTAGGCGATTCTGGTTTTTACTGTACACTCTTTACTAGAATAAAATAAAATATTTCTCTCTCTCTTGCTCTCTCTCCCCCTCTCTGTGTGCATATTTGTGTGTTATATGTGACTGAAGGTGTATGCAAGTCATGGAACACAAACTCAGGTGTCAGCCTTCAGCTTCCACCTTGCTTGATGCAGGGTCTTTTTATTGTTTGCCCCTTGTCTACCAGGATAACTGACCTGTGAGTTTCTGGGAATTCCCATGTCTCTGCTCTCATATAATGGCAGGAGTGCTGGAATTGTGGATGTGTTACTACATTAGGGTTTAGTCAAGCCCAGGTCCTCACACTTGCATGGGTAGCCCTTTACCCACAGTCTCAGTCAGGATTTTATTGCTGTGAAGAGATGCCGTGATCATGACAGAGCTTATAGAGGAAAGCAGTTAATTGGGGCTTACTTTACAGTTTCAGAGGTTTAGTTCATTTTCCTCATGGCAGGGAGCATAGTGGCCCTCAGGCAAATATAATAGCTGAGTGTTTTACATTCAGATCCAAAGGCAGCAGGAAGAGAGAGCTGTGGGGCTTGGTTTGGACCCTTGGAACTTCAAAGCCCACCCCCAGTTACATACTTCCTTCAACAAGGCCACACCTTCTAATCCTCCCAAGTAGTGCCACTTTCTGGTGACTAAACATTTAAACCTAGGAGCCTATGGGGGGGGGG
>CAJQZJ010000290.1:0-77176 GCA_907164525.1 Lophiomys imhausi
TTCTTGGACCTTCCTGTGCTATGTCTATATCTCATTTTTCTCAAGCCTATGCACTCCTACATAGGAGAGGAAGAAGGATACAGAAAAGGAAAAGTAGGAAGTCCCTGGGGCTAACCTCCAAAACCCATTAAACAGGACCATTTCTCAGCTTGTAGTCTCTTCCCCTAAATATCAGAGTTTTCAGTTATCCTTCAAATAACCAAAAAGAAGTGCGGAGAAACACCTTCCCCACCCTCTGGGCATGGGACTTCACTCTCTTAAAGTGACTTCCTGCTGATTTGGGTTGTAGTAGACCTGTTTGGGGCCCGAACCCAAATGGAAAAAATGGTTAAAAATGTTAGTACACTCCTTTTATGTTCAGTCCTTCTGTTCTCAGCTGTTTAGATGACCTAAGGAGTTTGTAGGCAGAAGCTGATCTTGCAGGCTTCACAGAGGTTCCTGCCGGGGCATTGTGTAGAGCTGAGCGGTCCCAGCGACATTGGATTGCCGTGGTCGTTGCAGGCCCCCGATGTAGACAGCTATTGAGGAAGTCTGCCAGGCTGAATCAACTGGGTCACTTGTCCTCCTTGGTGCCTGATTCTGCTCTCTGCTGAGGATTCCGCTGTCCAGCCGTCCCCAGTATTTCACTTTTAACTGATAGTCTCCCCTGAAGCTTAGTGCTCAGCCTACACTTCTCCCTCTTCTCAAGTTACTAACTTCTAGTGCTTAGTAAAAAGAAAGAGGATCAGGAGTTAATTATTTTATCACAAAGATACCTTGTTATTTAAATCTTCAAAACTGCCATTCTGAATATAGAAATTAGAGTAAAAGAGAAACCTAAGCATAAGCCCTCAGACAGTCACAGAACCTCAGTTAAAATCAGAGCCTCCTAGGGTAAGGACACAGCAGCAGCAAGAGCTTCTGTTGTAGTTGTTGTTTAAAGAGGGAGGGATTGCTATGTAACTTCTGAGTAAAACAATCCTCTCATTTTTAGATAAAACAGAATATTCTTTTGTTGATATGTTGCAAAAGAGTATAAAATAGAAAACATAGTTTTGTTTCTGTCAAAAGTAAAAGTGGCCTAGGCTTGCATGAATAATTTTCCTTGATATCTTTACACGTCAGGCTTTCCTGATTAAATTAGGCTTTCCTTACTCAGCTGTTGTGGGATATACACTAACATTTTACTTAGAAATGGAACAGGTAGATAATTAAGCCCAAAGATCCATGTGTTAAAGGTGTTGTCACCAGCTTGTGGTACTAAGGTGGAAATGCTGGAACCTTAGTGGAACAAAGTTGGTAAATGAGGGCATTCCAATGTATTAGACACCAGGATGTTAGGCATTTTCTTGTTCCTTTGCTTCCTGCTTGCCATGAAGTGAATAGCCTCCTTAGTCATGTACCCCACCAAGACAAATACAATTTCAACACATCCCAAAGGCGACAGCCCCAGTGATCACAGACTGAAAGGTCTGAAACTGTGAACCAAAACAAGCCTTTCCTCATTACAAATGCAGTAAGCCTCAGGTGTCTTATCACAGTGGTGATAGCTAACACAGGGAAAGACAGTGACCATGGGTGACAAGAGTACAATTATTACCAGGGACTCCAGCATGAACTCTAAATGATATACCAGGACACTTTTCTCTTAATATTGGTGGTGTTCTTATATGTACTACTTCTAGTATGAAACACATGCTTTTACTCTAAAGCTATATACATACGAGCACAAAATCGCCAATGTTTTCTTTCTGACATTGATTTTCTAATGTAACTTAAATACCTTTTACCATACCAGATGCACGACACAATTAATTTAAGCTGGATGTTTCTAAAGGTAGGTAACAGTAGTAACAGCCAGTTCTTCTGCTCTGTGGATATGTGGGAGAGGAACCTGAATTCCAGCATCCAACAAAGTGGAGCCAGGACAAGACCACCCATACAAAGAGTTGGAAATTGCCTCAGACCCACTAGACAAGAACGACATACAGAACTCAGGGTGCACAGCCAGACAAAAGCTACTTAGTCTCTCATATCTACATCTTAGAAAAGGGCTAAATTTCAAAGATAAGAACCTCAATGCTTTTGCTGCAATTTACACATAGGTTTTCTCTGGAGCAAACCTCTAAGAACTTGTATTAAAGTTGCTGAAGAAAAGTACATATGGGTTTTTTTTTTGGTGGGGGAGGAGGCATATTCTGCTTCCATTGTGTGCTTAAAAATAATTCTGGAGAAAGAAGAAAAATAATTTCTGAAGAACTTCTTATTCAGAAAATTAAATTCCCAGTGTCTGTTTAGAGGACCATGAAGTTAGGTGTATTGCTCAGTGGATTTATTCCTATGAAAATAAAAACATCTGATGGAACCCAGCAAGAAAAAAAAAATGATAGTGTTCCAACCATGAGTAACTCACAATAGAGCAAGTAAGAGCTCCCTAAGGAGAGCCAGCAGTGAACGGGATATCCCTTCTGTCACTCCTATTCTTTACTCTTTCAAGGTGGAAGATAAACTATTTAGTTTATGTTTTGTTCCACACTGACGACATTTGAAATGAAAGCCATGTTTTGTGGAAAGTGGTTCTAAGTGGTCAATGAAATCTTTCTCACATGCTAAAATGTTTTGTTAATAAAGTCAGCCAAACAATCTCTGTTCATTTAAAAAATATTAGTTCTATAAATGCATTCTAATTAAAAAAAAAACCTTAAAGTACAGACTGGCTCAGAGATTGGCTACATAAAAGCAGGTTACACTGGTTAATGTTCTATGCCTATTTCTTCAAAGTAAACAGTAAAGATGGTGTGATGGTAACAGAGTTAGATGTGAAATTCTCAAGGTGTTTTACATCAAATAGTTACTATTCTTAAATTTAGTTAGTTTCCAATTATCTGTGGTTTAACCAAGTAAACGACCTTCACATACAGGAGGGAGGACACCTAACTACTCTGATTAATGATGAGGTAGGTGTAGGTATGATGCTTATAGAACCTATTATGCAATGATCAGTATGAATTTATTCTTATCCTGCATATTAGTTTTGCCAGTTGAAATAAAGAGTTAGTTCCTGTATGACTTGTATGATTAGTGATGACAATAGAGTGCATGATATTTAGAAATAGGAAAATTGCCTTTCATTCAACAGAAAATGATCTATTTGATATTAAAGAACAAAAGTACAATGATGCACTGAGTGGACATAGGGGAACCCTAACTAAATTACAAGGAAATTTCCATAACAGAGTCACCAGTAATGCTGATCTAATAACAGCTTCCTGTCATGAACTATATTTATCACACATTGCCTCTCTAACATGACATTCTATTTAATGTTTTGAGATCCATATTTTAATCAGATTAAACTCAGGGAAACTGATAGGTATCTGTTTGGTTCATAACTTTAGCTTCTGTTTCTTATTTAGTCATAAGACTTTTATTGCTGGAATCTTTATAAACACATTTGCTAGGATTACAACAGAAATACAGCTTATGTTGTAAGGTCAGAAAAATGTGTGCCAGTGGTGTTCATGATCTATGCATAAACTACGCTGTAGAAATGTTTAATAAATTAAAGACAACAATGCAAAATGTGTTCCTTTCTCCCATGGTAATAAGCAGCTAAGAATACAATTTCTTTTTAGATTCAAGAATACTTTCCTACAAATGAAGTAACTGTATTAATTGGGGTTCTCTAGAGGAATAGAACTTATATAATGAATATATATTCTGTACAATACAAATATGAATATATATTCAATTCGTGTATATATGAATGTTATTAAGTACTTACAGGCTGATGTTCAGCTAATCCAACAATGACTGACCATGAACAAAAGGGACAATAATATAGTAGTTGTTCAGTCCATGAGGCTAGATGTCTCAGCTAGACTTCACAATTTGCCAGAATCAGGAAGAACCAAGTTCTAAAGCTACTGAAGGAATGGTCATGCCAGCAAGAACACACAGGCAAAGAATGAAAGCTTCCTTGTTCCATGCCCTTTATATAGGCTGCCATCAGCAGTTGTGCCCATATTAAAGGTGGATCTTTGCACCTTAAAAGATCTGGATTAGAAGTGGGTCTTCCCACTTCAAATTAATTAAGTAAGAAAAAAATCCCTCACAAGTGCACAAAGCTGTTTTGGTTTTACTTACTTCCAGATGTAATTAGTCAAGTTGACAGTCAAGAAAACCAAGGCAGTAACCAAGAAAATTACTCAAAACCTGTTCCAATATTACTTCTTTTCAAATATATTTAAATAAAACCCAAAGCTGTAAAGTTTAGAATAATATTTGTAAATGTAAATTCCTGGAAAGAAGTTCTGCCTGCACAGACTGACCAACTCAATAAAACTGCAGTGATGCAGAGGTTGGAATGTTGCAGGTCCAGCATCTAATTATAATTTAACTTGGGTTAATTTTAGCCCCTTAAATAGTAACCCTCTGTATTGGGCCTAACATTCTTTGATTAACAGATACAGATCTTTATTATCTTAGCAGATCATTAGCTTCCACTAATTCAATATCTAAGAATGACATCTGAGGCACACAGCAGAGCATCCCCCATCTTCTCAACTGCCTCCGTGCAGGGCATAGTGCTGCCTATCTGTTCTTGACAAGTGTTTTTAAAATTGCTTGATTTATATAACTTTGTTCTGTTTCTAAAACAACAAAAAACAAAACCAAAGAAAAAACCCAAACCAAAAACAAACAAGTAAAAACTTCCACAAAACTGCCTCTGTTAGATCATTATGTTTTGAGATTCCTAAATGTATGCTCGCAGACCATAGTTGCTTGTACTTTGCTCCATATTAAATCAAGCCTTTTATTACTTTGAGGTAAGAGCTGTATGTTTTGGTGACATGTTCTAAAGGCCAGTTTACCTAATAGGCAACAACACTTTTAATAGCTACGTGATATTTGTGCTATTACTCTAAAACCAACTTTAAATTAACTCAGTTAAATTAACTCAGTTAGGAAAGGCAAGCATCACTTTGTTCAGTCTGAAAAAAATTAATGTCTAGAGCAAGATTCCCATGGCAGATAACATAATAACAACCCAATAGTACCAAACTAAACATTAGGTAAAAGCCAAATTAAATTTGGATTTATATTAATCTGAAAATTATTAAACAAAATAAAATTAAATTTAAAGGAATACTGCCCTTAAATAGGCCAGCACCCACCACAAATAAAGCAGGTTCCAAGGATTATACATAATGCACACAACATGTAAAACCTTATTAGAGTAGATGGAGTAATGTGTATTTCACACCTTTTCAATATAGTTTTATAATAACTTCTACAGTAAACACCTGTCACTTAAAGGCTTTATCAGTAGACTACCTGCACAACAGCCATGAACAAGCACTAGTTAGTAGAACATATTCAAATGAACTATAGATCCACAGCTAGTTTGTCAGGTATATTTTTATGAGCATAAACAGTCTTCAATTGTCTATACACAGAACAGGAAGTCTTTGACACTATTATCAATCAACACGTAGCAAGACTTCTACAGAAATCCTTTTGTAAGCACTATAACACCAGATCTGAGTCTTAAATATCTAAGAACAAATATTCACTGCAAATAGTGAGATTCCTTTTAGTATTTCTGAGCTATGTAGAGGTTTAGACTATATTGCTTTTTAATATTGATAAAATATTTTAATAACAATTTAAAGGTCACGTTTCAGGTGAGCAGAATAAACACACCATATTTATAAGCATATGACATACTTTTAAACAAACTTTTAAAATTTCAATGACTCTTTCAACATTTGTTTGAAATCCTTACAAGATATTCATCTATTTGTGGCATCATATAGGTCTGTCTCCCCATCTATGTTTTTCATGAAGACTAGTACTGGTACATGTTTCTTTTTTTTCTTCCTCACATTAGTAGCTTTCCATTACTATGCCATTTTTGTATTACTTTTTGGTCAACTTTTATTGATCATGTTTTAATACAATATAAGCTTTCTATTAGAGAACAAGGGGACAAGTAATCAATGTGTATAATTTAATTCCAACTAAATTTCATTCTGTATGGTTGAGAAATTAATATCATTAAAATCTATTATTGTCACAATAAAAAATTACATTGGCAGCATGACAATGTAAAACTGGGTTTTCTAAGAATAATGTACACATATTGAAAAAAAAACACATTTCAAATTCTCTGCTCTCTATCTTGAAACTAACCTGCTTCCACTGCAGGACTAGACGTGTTCAGGAACTTACATCTTGCATGTGTGGATATCTTGAAGTATCCTTTTTTAACAGGATATCCTGACAACACCTCCCAACCCCCAACTGACTTGGTAGCCTGACTTCGGTACAAGCTCATCTGGTTTGACTAAAATCGTTGCATTATTTGGCAGTGGTTTCTTCTACGTGGCGCTTGGAGCTCATTGAAGCTCAAACAGCACAGGAAATGCAAATCATGCAAACCACCCTCACGATGGCAACGTACAGTGGCGTGATTGAACGGCAGTACGCACGGCTCGTGGGCCAACCACATGAAAGGAGCCATTTAAAGACCAGATGAGCGAAAGCTGGGATAAGTTAGAGAGAATGTGCAAGCTTCAAAGCTGGGAGAATAGCATCCTTATTTAAAATAGAAGAGTTTTTATTATTACTTTTTATTAATAACACCTGTCCAAGTCCTTTACATTGAAGGAAGCGATGGAGGTGGAATAAGCTGAACATACATTATACAGAATTTTTACTTGAGACAATATTTCTTTTCCTCACATCCAGTAATGGCACAGGAGTGGAACACTTTCTATCATTTTTCACAGGATTTTACATGATTGTTAAGAATTATTGAAAAGACTTCTTTACTGAGATGGTAGATATGCTGAGAAAAACGTATTTGAGAAATTGATAAACAACAGAAATGTAGGTGAATGTGAATGAGTAGAAACTAAATGTCCAAATTTGCAAACATGGAAATAGTGATTAAGATAGGTCCTTCCATTTTAACACACATCTTAGAAGACTTCAGCTAACATTTGGAGAGAAGGAAAGTCCCCATCAGCAATCTCCACATTTTAAAATATAAAATAAAAATACCAGGCAAAAATAGGTTATACTATTTCAAAGGTTTCCCTTTTTTTCCTGAAATATAAGACATATCAAAACCATCTTTTGCATGTCCACCTAAATCAGTGTTATCTTTCTTCTGTAACATACAATAAGTTTTCATATAAATACTGGACTCCTCCAAGTTTTGATATTATTTGAATAGTTTATCACCCAAAACACACAAGATATCCTAGAATGGCTGAATGACAATGGTAAAGCAAATTGTTTAGTTTTCAGAGCTAAAGAAGCCTGAAAAGTGAAAGTCAAAAAGAAACCTATATCCTTCAGAAGTTTCTTTTTCAAGGGGTTGGTATTTACCCCAACTCTTCTACCAGGACAGGCAAATACTAACACAGTATCTGCAATGGTCTGCATGCTGTCAGGCAGTGTAGCCCAGAGTGATAATGCTTCTTCTTGCTGGTGCGTGTCTCTTCTCTTTTTGATTCCTAGTTTTAAATTTAAAAAATCAGAATAAAAGGAAAAAAAAAACAAAAAGTCACTTAAATCATTGTACTTACATATACAAAAGCATTCAAACTTCATAGCAAACAAGAACTAAATTTTTTGCCTCTGCCTCTTTTATTTTTCAAAAATATAACTAATAAAAAATGAAACTCAATATATATCTTCAAATATTTGTCAAGAATAAAATACTATTATTTAACAATAACTCTTTGTCTCAGTTTGGATTTTCTTGCTGGGAAGAGACGCCATGACAAGGCAATTCTTATAAAGGCAAGCATGTAATTGGGCCTGACTTACAGTTTCAGAGGTTTAGTACTTTATCATGCCATCAGGAAGCTTGACAGTGTGTAGGCAGACATAGTGCTAGAGAAGAAAGAGTTCTTCTACATGTTGAACCACAACAACACAAGGCACAGCTTGAGCACAGGTGACCTCAAAGCCAGCCCCTAGAGTGACACACTCCCTCATCAAGGCCACACCTCCTAATAGTGCCACTCCCTATGAGCCAAGCATTCATACCCATGAGTCTATGGGGCCATTCCTATCCAGACCAGCACACTTCTCACAACTGTGTTTTCCCTTACAACAGAAGGTGCCTCAAGGACAGCTGAGGCTGCCTGCTGCACAGCAGCACTGACTTCACATGTGCAACAACCCTCTTCCTCAAGAGTATAGACAGTATATTTCTAAAGGTAAGTGGATTAAAAAGTCAAAAATTTCCACCTTGAGAAGTTGATGATACTAAGGATATGACACAGTGATTTGTCACATTTGAATAGGAAACTCGGTAATACAACTGGTAAACACACACACACAAGCTCACATAATAAACAAAATGCACCATGAATTATACTGGATACTGGATTTTGCCTTAAAACTTTTCCATTAAGTTTAAATTTATGTTAAAGGGAGAAAATATTTTTGTTTTAAAATTCACATTCTTAGTTACTTCAATTTTCATCAAGTTGTGGAAACACCAAAACAGTTTATATACAAATGAACTTCTGTATCAATTCTACATGTACAAAGAAACATGGAGATAAAATTCTATGTCTTGCATTTCAGACCTACTACTATAATAAAAGGCAGATTGCCAATTAGAGGAGCCGTTCTAGGAAACAGAGATATTACCTGACTGCTTTAGAAACTCTGACTCAAGTGGATGCTGTCCAAGTACTACCTAGAAGAAAATAGAGGGTGTGGGGTTGAAAGGAGGGGAGGAGAGGAAGGAATCGCCATCAAGAGAAGACTCTAGACCACATTTCCTTAATCAGAATTTATTATCTGTGTCTGATGCAGTGTGTTTTTATCAAATGAATACCTGCTGTTCTCTGAGGAAGGAACTAACTTCTATAATATCTAAGTATATCATAAATTTACTCATTCATTTACCACATAGGATCTAATACAATTATGAATTCTATGGGCACACTTTATGCCTAACTTTTCAGAAGGTGATAAATTTAAGAATACCAAATAATGAGCTATTTACTGACTGTATATGTATGCTAACATAAACATTTTATTTAAATAGGAGAAAGGAGTCAGGATCACACTAACTTTTTAAAGGAAAGTTGTACATTCAGGTCCATGGAGTAAATTAAAGTGCTGCCAAAGCAAACTCATGAGTCAGTGTAATTAGTAAAAATAATCTATAATTCATATTATCTATTTTTAAATCATTGTAACCAATAAAATGAATTTTTTTAAAACAGTAACAAGTTCAAAATCTGTAAGACACACAAAAAAGAAGGAATGCTTAAATAATTTGGGGGCATTTGTCAGAACTACTGAAAAGATATACTCTCTTTCAGGAAAGGTACCCAGTACTGGGAGTGACATGCACTGAGTCTGTTTCAGAACATTCCCAAAATAGAGGAAAACAGAAACCAAAAAGCCAGAAACCTAACAGCAGCTCAGAATCCCTCGATCCAACTTTAACTATGGGCAACCTCCTTTAAGACTAACAGCCCCATGATTATTAATGTTTATGTGACTTTGAATTAGGATTCTATCACATAAAACCAAGAGTCTTCTCACATTTTAAGAATACATATTACCTAAGTAATTAATTCTTCAAAAATAATCTTATTTTGAGACAGTATAACTCACTAAGTTACCCTTGCTTACCTTGACCTTGCAATCCTCCTGCCTCTGCCTCCTAAATAGTTCAATTACAGGTCTGGATCACCAAGAATGGCTAATGTTCCCCCACATACTTAACTTACAATTCAACAGCACACATATATTAGACAAGTCTACCCATCCTTACAACCTGATCTCCCAATACTCTATCTTATTTTGGGAAGGGATTGAGACAGGGGTTTCTCTGTGTAGTCCTGGCTGTCCTAGAACTCACTTTGTAGACCAGGATGGCCTCAAACTCATAGAGATTTACTTACCTGTATTTCCTGAGTGCTGAGACTAAAGGTGTGCACAACCACCGCCCAGCTGACTCCTTCTAAATCAAACTGTGTTCAAACTAAGGTGAATTTTTTATATTTCAAATGTTTCCTTACTTTTCTTTTACTAATTTCATTAATACTTTCTCTTCCAGTGGCATTCTTTTACTTTACCTCTCAAAAGGTATGAAAAGGTAGGCTTTGGACTCAGGCCTCTATCTTGAGTTGAGCAGAAGTTTGTAAAATTCCAAAGCCCTGACCTGCCAGAGATCTTATCATTGCATTATCACCCCCTTCCCACTGTTGTTGCTAGGAAATAACCCGCAATAAATTCCTAGAGTTAAGAAGCCACCTGAGCAAAGGACTGCCCAGCCCCAGAGATAAGAAACTCCTTGAACAAACAGCCAGGGTCAAAGTTCCTGACTCTGGAAGCAGGGTCCCTCCTCCAGGAATTTACACCAATGCCTAAACTATTGTTGAAACCTACCCCAAAACATATATAAGCCTAAAGACTTGTGAGTCCATAGTTGTCTCTCCGGATGTAGAACACCCCATGCTCATCAGTTACACCTGTTGGAACAATAAATTCCTCTTGCTTTTTGCATAGATCTGATCTCTGTCCCTGTCATTGAGGGTCTCAGGTAAATAGAGAACTAGCCCCTCCAGGGCTGAGCCTTAGAACCCTCCACATTTAAAAATCTTCACCTTCCTCTAAATCAGTGGTTCTCAAGCTTCCTAATCCTGTAACCATCTAATACAGCTCCTCATGTTGTGCTGACTCCCAACTATAAAATTATTTTCATTGCTACTTTATAAGTGTACTTTTGATATTGTTATGCATCATAATGTAAATATCTGATATGCAGGATGGTCTTAGGTGACCCCTGTGTGAGGGCTGTTTGATTCCAAATGGGTCAGGACCCACAGGCTGAGAATTGCTAATCTAGAGTATACTTTATATGGATCAGCAGGGAAAAAGCACTTTTTCTACATGCCCACTAATCTGAGTCCAATTCTCACCCTGGAAGGTGAGACCCAATTTTCAAAAGTTGGTTTTCTAATCGCTGCATACTTGTTGGTTCATACGTACAAACACAGTGTATGCATACACATAACAGCAAACACACACACACACACACACACACACACACACGCATGCACTCAAACACACATACAAATAATGTTTTACAGATCATTTAAAGATTTATTATTTTACAGATGCTAAGCCAGACACTGCAAACACAAGGGACTGAGAAAAGCAATAGTGACTAGTGGTATCTGTGACTAACTCAAAGAATGTCTGTCTAAAACCGTTTTTCAAAAGCTTAAACAACAGCAATGGCCAAGCAAAACAACTTTGCTGGACCAAATTCTAATCTCTTGCTTATCCACATATTTGCACTATAAATTAAAAGGCCACTGTTCGTGGGTGGTCACTATCAAAACCATAAATCTTTAAAGTAAAATTGTATAATATTTTGTAAACTATCACAGTCAAATGTTAGTTCTAGCTTAAAAAATTTTTCTAGAAATGTTGATTTTCAAATGGGAAATTATATTTTATTTATAAAATCTAATAGATGAAAGTCATTTTCATAGTATGATTGGTATTACCCACTAAAATAAGTGAGAAACTGCATATAGAGCTGTTTACTAACTCCATAAAACTCATTTAACATGGGCCACTCATGTTTCTAAGCACTTGCTACATAAACGAAATGGCTCAAACACAGAACAGTGACAATGCCTAAGGGAGGATAAACAGAGAAAGAGAACCACAAACACAATTCAGAACATCAACAGCAACTAGATTGTGCTATTTCAAAATCTATATATTCATTGATCCAATCATATTTACTATGCAAGTATTTAGCCTGATAATATATTTGTGTTAGTATGAGTAAAATGTAAATATGACAAATATGGTCTTTGTCATAATAAAACCCAGAATAAACCTGAAAAAGAAAAGCTAATAAAGCCACCAAAATATTCCTAAAACATATAAAATCATTTTAGACAGTGGATAAGGAGTTGAAATAGAAATCTCCTTCTGGATATGCTAACCAAAGGCTGTCTGAGAAGGTGAGACTTTGCTGGGCCCTGAAAAGGGGAAGGAGAAGGTGAGGGGGACAAGGCTATGAAGTAAGGATGTGTATTTAGAGTTGTTGACTAGCCAAGGGTCCAATAAGCAGGTGTAACAGGACCTATCAGAAGGAAGACCATGACACTGATATACACAAACAAGGTCAATGCTGCTACAGCAAGCTAGGCCTCCGAGGAAACTGGACGTAAGGCTACTGATGCTGACAGGGACTAGGTCATGCTGCCAATGATCCATCTTTTTTTGTTGTTGTTGTCTGGGCTATCACATACAATGGACAGCTACTGGTGATTTTTAAACAGATTATTTAATCCAGAATACACTTACATTAAGAAATGAGCACAGGCAGTAAGCTTCTGTTACATCGATCAAGTATTACTAAGAACTTACTATAGACTGACCTAGTGTGTGAGTGTTGTCAAATTTGCCTTGCCTTTATGCTACCAGTGCTAGCTCTGGCACTGGCTAAAATAAATACTGAGAAAGAAAAGGAATAATGTGAGTAGCTACAAGACAGCCACAATAATTTGTAAACAGTATTTCTCAAAGTTTTCTCAACTATACATGATCTTTCTCTGAAAGAGGGGGGAAATATTAAAATTTTTTGCTTGTTTGTTTGTCTGAAGACAAGATTTCTCTGTGTAATAGCCCTAGACTCACTTTGTAGACCAGGCTGGCCTTCAATTCACAGAGATCTGCCAGTCTCTGCAGCTCAAGTCCGAGGATTAAAGGCACATGCCACTACGCCCAGCGAATAATAAATTTTTATCAAAACCATGTGAAAACGAAAGAGACTTTACAGAAAAACTATACAAAGATGTGTGAGTATTTTAGAAACATTTAAGTATGAAACAGAAAGCTGTACTTTTTGTGAGTTACCCTAACTCAGTTCACATCTTTCCCTTACAGCTCTCCCTATGGGTTAGCATCTCAGGACACCAGAAGGTACCTCATGTGACTAAACACACAAGAATCAATCACAGACGCCTATAATAAGCCAATGGGCCCAATGGATTCTAGGAGGCCAAACCTGATTCCAAAAGAATAAGTGAACATGAAAACTTCATAAATACGAAGGCTTAAGAAGAAATCAAGGAACTGGAGAGATGGCTCAATAGTTAAGAGTGCTTACTGCTCTTCTTCTAAAGGACTTGAGATCTGTCCCCAGCTCCCATACCTGGGGGCTCACAATCCCCTGTAATTCCAGCTCCAGCAGAGCCAATGTCCTGTTTTGGCCTCCACACGTACTTGCATACACATGACATATACTTACACAAACACGCATAAGTAAAAATAAAGATAAAATCTAAGAAACAGGGTAAATGGAGGGAAGGAAGGTCTACAGCATGGCTTCAGAGTACCCAAGAGACTGGGACTCAGACCTGAGTAAACCCTTCAACAGCAAATGAAAACATATTTTCTTTGACTGAGATCTTTGATAAGAGGAGAAAAGGTTTTCACAAATAAACAAAAGTTGAAAACAATTACAGTCTTTTATTTCCTAAATACATTTATCCTATGATATGAAAACTAAGTATGATAAAGACACTCAACATGCAAAAATAGTCTGACTAGAAGTACCCTAAAGTTCCTCTAAAAGCCTCAATATTATTTAAAATCATATGATATTTATTAAGTAAAATTACTGCATTTTTGAACACTGAAAGATTTTCACTTTTTCATTCATTTTGTTAAAAATTGTGATTTTTTTCCTCTCTGTAAAAGTACATTAAACACTCAGTTTGTTTTTAAATATAGTTTTCAGATTTCAAAGATTATAGCAGTAGATTTACCAGAGAAGTCTTTAAAACCAAGTCTTCTAGAAATAACATCTTACATCCATATGAATCATCACCTGAGAGGTGGGGTTTAGAGTCTAACCTGCCATATCTTATTTTATCTTAAAATAAGCAAGAAACGATATTAAAAACATATTCTGAACTGTTCACTGTAGGGTCTATACAGTGGAAGTGGTGGCTTCACAGTATGTACTACTAATTACACAAAAATGTTTTTAACTTAAAGACTGTTGGCAGAACAAACTACAAACTCCAGAACAGGAAAACTTTTCCACTCACATTAAAAAGAATATTTACTTCTTGAGAGAACTGACACAGACAACAGAGATAAGTGGAAAAGATGAACCCTAGATGCCACGCTGTAGGGGACAGAGGGCAGGTTTAAGTTATAGCTTTGTAAAGAAGATAAGGAAGTGTGTGCACATGGGTGTGCGTGTGTGTGTGTGTGTGTGTGTGTGTGTGTGTGCGTGCATGCGCGCCCGTGTGCACGTGGATGTGTGCGCGTGCGTGTGAGTGTGTGTCTGGGACAAGTCCAAAGAAAATTCCATAAGACCATACAGGAAAGGGAAGTTGGTCAACAGAGCAAGGTTAAGGAATCTCTCAGACAGTTCTTATCAATGGAACAATCAAATGCTGGTAAAATTATAGGCTACTACACCCATCTAATAACAAAATTATGTATACAATATCAGACATCATCCAGTCCGCTCCCCAGAAGAAGTTTATGCAACTAGTATAAGGTCAATGAATTAGCCAGTAACAGAATACTACTTCCTCTAGCCAAGTACAAACATCAGAGACATTCACAGTGTACACATTTGAGGATAATTTTGGAATAGTATGATTACACATTCTAAACAGACAATGCTTTTTCTGTACTGTCAACTACTCAACGAATAAAGAACATGCCAAATGAAGTTTCTTACTATATTTTGAGGAAAATTGTCACAATGTATTTTCTATACAGCACAGACATTTTAAAACTCTCATGTATAACCAAGGAGAGGGCTCTGTAGGCAAAAGGACATACTATACAACCTCAACAACCTGGGTTCAGATTCCATGAACCATGCAAAATGCCAGACGCAGTGGAATGTGTCAGTAATCCCAGCCAGTGAGAAGGACGGGAAAGAGAGTAAAATCCCCCGGAAGCTTTGGATCAGTTAGCATGGAGTACACAATAAAAGGGAACAACAAAGAGATTCCACCTAGCACTCGAGGTTGTCCTGTACATGGTGGTTGTCCCACATAAGCATCTTCATATAGAACCTTGTCACATACGGGTACACATTATACATACACACACATAAAAATGAAGCTCATGTGGTAATAACATGGCACAATCACATGTATTAATATTTATAATTTGTATGACTATGCAGAAGAACTAAAAAAATAGGACACCTGAACTCATCAAACATATATTTGGTGGGAGACAGCGTAACAAAGGTGCAGTAAATCAATCTTGCCTCAGGACCCTATATCAATCATATGGTCCATTCTATACTGAGTAGAGTTTTGTAGGTTATGCTTTCTAAAAATTACCCATTTTGTCTATTTTCAAATGAATAAAAAGTGGTCATAAATATTCTCATTTTTATATTTTTAATTATAAAATTTATGCCTTTAATGTGCCTGAGGTCTGTCCATTTCAGTATTTCAAGGAACTAATTTCTGATCATCTATATTATATACATAACTTTTTTGGGGGGTGGGGTTGAGACAGGGTTTCTCTGTGTAGCAGTATGGGCTGTGCTAGAACTCACTTTGTAGACCAGGCTGGCTTCGAACTCACAGAGATCCACCTGTCTCTGCTACCCAAGTGCAGGGATTAAAAGTATGCACCACCATGACCTGGTTATACATAACTCTTAATTCTCCTATTTTCCACTGCTGCTATTGTTTCCTTTGCAGTTTACATCTAAGACCAACCAAGAAAAATTCTTTCTTGAGCCAATAGGTTTCTAAAGCTGGTGTAGAGTTTCTAAAACTCAAACCATGACAAAGAATAGTTCTTTATAATATGTTCTACTTTTTGGTATGTTTTGCATTTTCCCCTTTGATACCTGAGTTATCCACAATTATGCTTTCACATGTTCAGTAATGTCTGCTTATAAATTGATTTCTCAATATACTTTAGAAATAAACAGTAAATCTGAAAGGCAAGGATCATTTGAATGAGGCTATTCCCAGCCTACTGTATACAATCAAATACAAATGCTGATTTCTGTACCTATGTCTCCCCAATATCTCCTTGCAGTCCTTCTTCTAAGAATCTCTCATCTCAATGTTGTGTAAACACTGCTCCCCAAATGATCCCTCATATGCTAATAAAGCAGCTTAAAGCCAATCACTGAGCAGGGGAGAATAGGGCCAGACTTCCTCACCTCCAGTTGGAGGAATTAGAGGAGGAGAAGTAGGAGATTCAGTCATGGGCAGAGAGGTTCAAGAGACATGAGGAACATTCAGCTGGAGCAAAGAGAGCAATGAAAAGCAAATATTTTTGGAATTTGGGCAAAAAAGGAGTCAGACTAGCATAGAGGGTTAAGAACAAAGTAAAAGTGGTCAGGATTGTGTTGTAAAGCTTGATAAATAATAGAGTAGAATAGAATCTAAATTACTTGGGTAACAGGTTAAAAGAGAAGATGTGAAACAAACACAATCTTATAAATTGTCATCAACAGTTTGATATACCACCTAGGGCAAGAACTCATATAGAATCTAAATTCAGACAGAAACAAGTATTCCCTACATACAGACCAGTTTCTTGGTTCTGTTCCTTAAAGGAAAACAAAGAAATGGCAGTTTCACAGACAGGAACTTGGGCTTCCTTGATTAGACTCCCTGCAGAGTAGCAAGGCCTCCAGCCATCCGAAGAAAAACAAAAACAGAAAATAGAGAGAGAGAAAAAAAAGCTACATTCCCTAGCCAAGGCAGGAGGCTGAATCACTTTGTTTTTTGTGGTTTTTTTTTGGTTTGTTTTGTTTTGTTTTTTCTTGTTTTTTCGAGACAGGGTTTCTCTGTGTAGCTCTGGATTTCCTGGGCCCGGCTGAATCACTTTGTGAAGGGGTTCCTGCTAACCCTAAGACCCCTTGAGGAAGGCAGAAAAGCCTCTCCATGAAAGCAGGAACAGAGACAGACTGAGAAGCCTCAAGCATCTGAACTGCTAAGGTATAGAAGGGAAGCTGGGTCTAAGAAAGTAAAATCCTTAGGGAAAGAGACTGGAGGTCAAATTTCATGAGCAGATAGAAATAATTTGAAATTTATAGCTATAAAGAAAATAGGCACATAAAGATAAGAGGCACAATGAAATCAAGCCCTTGGACAGTGAATATGCTCTTTTGAATGGTTGAAAGATGGAAAGTGGCAAAATAAAAAAAAATAAATGTACATAGTAAAGTCTCTGAAGGAGAGAAAAGATATCAATGTTTTCAAAGGTACATAGACACTAAATTAAATAAATTAATTAATTAACATAGAAGAGGTACACAGTCAAAGAAATACAGAGTCTAAAAAATAGAATAGTGTCCATAGAACAACTTAGGGGAAAAAAGTTTCCATAATAAAGGAAGGAAAACATTCTGGAGGAAGGTATTTTGACTCCATATAATTTTGCTTTAACTGTCAACGTACAAAAAATAAATAAATAATAATAATAATATGTTCAGTAATCAGTGTACTGCTATGTATCCTTTTTAAGAAACAAACTAGGTTAGATACAAACGCAGTCTGCAATGACGCGTTTTAATCACGGGGAAAACAGTCACAAAATGACAACTGTTATAAGGCGCTGCACAAACAAATCTGAGTGACTCCACCCCCTGGGTCTCACACAACTACCCAAGGACAATTAAAAGTCCCTGGGCAAAGCGCTCCCTCTCACTCTCGGACACACATGGAAACTGCTGAATCCAGGAATCGGGACCCCACACTAAGAGAGAGACACACCAGGTAAGATACACTCTAATACCCAGCGGGCAGATTCGGGAACCCACACAGGGATATTCTCCAGCCTGCTGGGCCAACCCAGGCCCTACACAGGCAATCAGGCTATCTGGCAAAGGGTTGTGGACCCATGGAAGTGTTCGCGGCTCGGCTGCAGAGTACCCATCTGGCTCCAGATTGCGATTCACTGCGGTATACGAAACTGGGTCCACCGTATAGTCACTTGCCAGTTTCCAAACCTGGCCCCATACACACATAAGTGGGGGCATGGAAGTGGCAAGGCTCCAGGGTGTGAAGGCAGATTTACCCAACACAGGATCCAACCCTGGGCAAACTGTGAGGTATTTACAATTATAATCGGACTTTTTTACTAGTACTGGCCCTTTCAGCGGGGAACCAGAGCTTACATGTATACAACTCCACCCCCTGGATTAGTTAGGTCTCCACCTAGGAGGCGGGGCTGAATGACTCACCTTACAGGGGTGGAGTCAGGTAATTCGACTGCTACACCAAAGTACCCCCTTTGGACCCAAGCCCAGAAGACAACAAGAGCAGACAGCTAAGAAATTCCAAAAGGCCAAAGGCTCCAGACAAAAAAAAAAAAAAAAAAAAAAAATCAGGACGGAATGACTCCAACAAAAGAAAGCAATGCTATTTCATCCAGCCCGGACCACCTCAATAAGGCTGAAACACATGAAAACAATGACAATTCTACATTATGGAAAGTGATAGAGTCCCTTCAAGAAGAACTTAAATCTATGAAGGAATTCAAAGAAGCCACAATTGCACAAACGAAAGGGATGGATACTACAATTAGAGAACTCCAAAACAAGGTGGCTCAACTTGAACAGGAAAAAGAGAAGGCAATGGAAGATTTCCAGGCAAAGACAAGCAAATTGGAGCAGGAAATGTACAAAATGAATAAAACCATTCTAGACATGAAAATGGAAATGGAAACAATGAAAGAAAACACAGTCAGAGTTAAAAGTGGAAATGGAGAATAAAGGGAATAGAACAGGAACTATGGATATGAGTACAAAAAATAGGATTCAAGAGATGGAAGACAGGATCTCAGGCATGGAAGATTCAATGGAAGAAATCTGTACAACACCCAAAGAAAATGAGAAAGCCAAAAAACCTCTCACCCATAACATCAAAGAAATCAAGGACTCAATGAAAAGATGGAACCTAAGAATGATAGGCATAGAGGAGACAGAAGACTCCCGACTCCATGGTCCAGGAAATATCTTCAACAAAATCATAGAAGAAAACTTCCCAAACTTAAAGAAAGAGATGCCAATAAAAATCTAAGAGGCTTACAAAACAACAAACAGATTAGATCAGAAAAGAAACTCCTCTCGCCACATAATTATTGAAACTCCAAATGTAGAGAACAAAAAAAAGGATATTAAAAGCTGTAAGAGAAAAAGGCCAGCCGGGCAGTGGTGGCACATGCCTTTAATCCCAGCACTTGGGAGGCAGAGGAAGGCGGATCTTTGCGAGTTCGAGGCCAGCCTGGTCTACAAAGCGAGTCCAGGACAGCCAGAGCTGTTAAACAGAGAAACCCTGTCTCGAAAAACCAAAAAAAAAAAAGAAAAAAGAAAAAAGGCCAAGTCACATACAATGGTAGACCCATCAGAATTACGCCTCCTTCTCCTCAGAAACTTTAAAAGCTAGAAGGGTCTGGATGGATGTCCTACAAGCCCTGAGAGAACATAGGTGCCCAGCCAGACTACTATACCCAGCAAAACTCTCTATCAACATAGAAGGAGAAAAAAAGATTTTCCATAACAAATTTAAATTCAAACAATATCTCCTCACAAACCCAGGCCTACAAAAGATCCTAGAAGGAAAATTCCAACACAGAGAAGATAATACACCCAAGAAAACAGAGGAAATAGAAACCTCCACAGCAACTAAACAAAAAAGACACACAAGACAGCCAGAAACCAAAATAATGGGAAATAACAACCCTTGGTCACTAACATCCATCAATATCAACGGATTCAACTCGCCAATAAAAAGACACAGACTTACAGACTGGATCCGTAAACAAGACCCATACTTTTGCTGTATACAAAAAACACACCTCACTATTGAAGATAAATACTATCTCAGCGTAAAGGGCTGGGAAAAGGTTTTCCAAGCAAATGGATCCAGGACACAAGCAGGAGTAGCCACCATAATATCAAACAAAACAGAAAATTGAAATAACCCCTTGTATCTTATCAGACGACCATGGAATAAAGCTGGACTTCAATAGCAAAAAGAATCAAGAGAAAGTCTACACTCACATGGAAATTGAACAACTCTTTACTAGAGGACCACTGGGTCAGGGAAGAAATAAAGAAGGAAATCAAAGACTTCTTAAAATCAAACGAAAATGAAGACACAACATACTCAAACCTATAGGACACAATGAAAGCTGTGCAACGAGGAAAGTTCATAGCACTAAGTGCTTTCAAGGAGAAAATTGTGACAGCTCATATTAGCGAATTAACAGCTAAACTGGGTGAATTGGAAAAAAAAGAAGCAAACACTCCCAAGAGGAGCAGAAGGCAGGAGATCATCAAACTTGTGGCTGAAATCAACAACTTAGAAATAAGAAGGACTAACTATACAAAGAATCAATGAAACCAAGAGTTGGTTCTTCGAGAAAATCAAAAAATAGACAGACCCTTAGCCAAATTAACTAAAAGACAGAGGGAGAAAACACAAATCAACAAAGTCAGAAATGAAAAGGGAGAAATAACAACAGACATTGAGGAAATCCAGAGAATATTTGGATCCTACTTTAAAAATCTATACTCCACCAAATTTGAAAACTTAAGTGAAATAGAAAATTTTCTTGATAGATTTCACCTACTGAAGCTAAATGAAGATCAGATTAACAGATTAAACAGCCCAATAACCCCTAAGGAAATAGAAACAGTCATTAAAAGTCTCCCAACCAAAAAAAGCCCAGGGTCAGATGGCATTAGCACGAAATTCTACCGGACCTTCAAAGAGGAGCTAACACCAATACTTTTCAAACTCTTTCACAAAATAGAATCTGAAAGAACACTGCCAAACTCATTCTATGAGGCCACAATCAAACTGATTCCTAAACCACACAAAGACCCAACAAAGAAAGAGAACTTCAGACCAACCTCCCTCATGAACATAGATGGAAAAATATTTAATAAAATACTAGCAAACCGAATTCAAGAACACATCAAAAGTATCATGCACCATGATCAAGTAGGCTTGATCCCAGGAATGCAGGGATGGTTCAACATACGAAAGTCTATCAACGTCATTCACCATATAAACAAGATGAAAGGAACAAAACCGCATGATAATCTCGCTAGATGCAGAAAAAGCATTTGACAAAATCCAACACCCCTTCTTGCTAAAAGTTCTGGAGAGAACGGGCATAAAAGGACCGTACCTAGATATAATAAAGGCAATATAGAGCAGGCCAGTGGCCAACATCAAAATAGATGGAGAGAAACCTGAAGCATTTCCTCTAAATTCAGGGGCAAGACAAGGATGTCCACTTTCACCATATCTCTTCAATATAGTACTTGAAGTTCTTGCTAGAGCATTAAGACAACAAAAGGAGATCAAGGGGATAAACATCAAAAACAAAGAAGTCAAATAATCACTATTTGCAGATGATATGATAGTATGCATAAGCGATCCCAAAAACTCCACCAGAGAACTCTTACAGCTGATAAACAAAGTGGTGGATACAAAATTAATTCAAAAAAAATCAGAAGGCCTTCTTTATACAACAAACAAAAGGACTGAGAAAGAAATAAGGGAAACAACACCCTTCACAATAGCCACAAAGAACATGAAATACCTCGGGGAAACTCTAACCAAGCAAGTAAAGAGCCTGTACAACAAGAACGTCAAGCCCTTAAAGAAAGAAATGGAAGAGGCCTTTAGAAGATGGGAAGATCTCCCACGCTAATGGATAGGTTGGATCAACATAATAAAAATGGCCATTCTACCAAAAAAAAAATATATAGATTCAATGCAATTCCAATCAAAATACCAACACAATTTTTAATACACTTGGAAAGAGCTTTTCTCAATTTCATATGGAACAACAAAAAGCCCAGAAGAGCTAAATCAATCCTGTACCATAAAAAATCATCTTTCTGAATTCCTAAAACACACAGAGACCCAAAAAAGAAAGACAACTTCAGACCAATCTCCCTCATGAACATAGATGCAAAAATACTTAACAAAATACTAGCACACCGAATTGAAGCACACATCACAAGTATCATACACCAGAATACCTAAAGCAATCCTATACAATAAAAAAATATCTGGAGCTATCACCATCCCAGATTTCAAACAGTACTACAGAGCAATAGTAATAAAAACAGCATGTTAGTGGTATAGAAACAGACCAGTAGGTCAATGGAATCGAACTGAAGATCCAGAAATAGACCCACACACTTATGGCCACCTAATTTTTGACAAAGAAGCCAAAACCACACATGGAAGAACAACAGCATCTTCAACAAATGGTGCTGGTCCAACTGGATGTCCACTTGTAAAAGAATGAAATTAGACCCATATTTATCACCTTGTACAAAACTTAAGTCCAAGTGGATCAAAGACCTCAACATAAGGCAGGAAACACTAAATCTACTAGAAGAAAAAGTGGGAGAAACCCTCAAACTCCTTGGCACAGGTGACAACATCCTGAACAGAACACCAACAGCTCAGGACCTGAGATCAACAATCAATAAATGGGACCTCATGAAACTGAAAAGCTTCTGTAAGGCAAAAGACATTGTCATTCGAACAAAATGGCAACCTACAGACTGGGAGAAAATCTTCACAAACCCCTCATCTGACAGAGGGCTAATATCAAAAAACTACAAAGAACTCAAGAAATTAAATGTCAAGAAAGCAAATAATCCAATCAAAAAATGGGGGACGGAGCTAAATAGAGAATTCACAAAGGAGGAATCCCTAATGGCTGAGAGACACTTGAAGAAATGCTCAACATCCTTAATCATCAGAGAAATGCAACTCAAGCTCACATCTGTCAGAATGGCTAAGATAAAAAGCTCAAATGAAATCACATGCTGGCGAGGGTGTGGAGAAAGGGGAACCCTACTCCATTGCTGGTGGGAGTGCAGGCTTGTGCAACCACTATGGAGGTCAGTCTGGGGACACCTTATAAAACTTGGAAAAACTTTGCCTCAGGACCCAGCCATACCACTTCTGGGTATACACCCAAATGTCTCCTCACAGAATCATAAGGACGTTTCCTCATCTATGTTCATAGCAGCCTTATTTGTAATAGCTAGAAACTGGAAACAACCCAGATGTCCCTCAACCGAAGAATGTGTTAAAAAACTGTGGTACATCTACACAATGGAATATTATTCAGCTATCATGAACAATGAAATTATGAAATTTGCAGCCAAATGGATGGAACTAGAAAAGCTCATCCTGAGTGAGGTAACTCAGACTCAGAAGCATTGATCTTCAGTCATTTGGCCCTGTTTCTCTGACAGACATTGATTGTAGAGCAGGGGTTATGAAGGACTCACCTACCCTGTCTTGGGAGAGCTAGGCTGTCGACTTACCTGCTTCCAGTTTTTGTCCTTTTTGGACAACATTGTGTCTACAGTTGGAGCATGGGTCTTTTCCTACCAAGAGATAGGCTTGCGACTAATTCAATCATCTCCCACTGGAGATTCTTCGATGCTCATCTTCTACTTGGAGGAGAATAGGGGATGCTGTCAGGAGTTGATATGTCTTGATATAAAAATATCTAAAGTTACGAAAACATCTTTGAATGCCATATTATGCAGATCTCTTGAGGTTTTTGAAGAGGCCCTATTTATCTCTTATATTAGGGTGAGCAGACGTTGCTTGTCTCTTAGCAGGTTTATTTCTGATTATCTTAGCAAGTAACTATAGTAGGCTGTCATAGTACCTAACAGAATGACCGGTCAGCTTGCATAACCATTAGTTTGCATTTCTTAATTATCCTAAACAGTTTATGACAATTAGTAGTAAAAGGCCGAAACATCACATTTCATTTTTTTTTCTTTACCTCCTAACCCTTCCTTCCCATTTCTCTGGGGTGGGGTGTCCTTATATAACAGTCCCTCATCTCAGTTGAGAGGTCGTATGAGGGCCAAGAGCCTCTTCATTCATTGGGGGTCTACGAAGCAGTACCATCAATGAAAAGTGTTTCGTTGCCTGGGACAGAGAACTACTAAACAAACAAACCAATAAGCAGACAATAGATAAAAAAGACTAAAAAATAGAGAAAATATAACTAATATATAAAAAATAAATTAAAAAATAAAAATTAAAAATAAGAATTCTATGTCCAAGTTCCCTTTGGTGTCTTAGTTGTAGTATCGATACCTTCTACTATATAGCTAAAATCTTACTATAAGTGAATACGTGCTATATACGTCCTTCTGAATCTGGGTTAGCTCACTCTGGATGAGCTTTTCTAGTTCCATCCAGTTGGCTGCAAATTGCATAATTTCATTGTTCCTGATAGCTGAATAATATTCCATTGTGTAGATGTACCACAGTTTTTTAACCCATTCTTCAGTTGAGGGACTTCTGGGTTGTTTCCAGTTTCTAGCTATTAAAAATAAGGCTGCTATAAACATAGATGAGGAAACTTCCCTGTGATTCTGTGAAGAGGCATTTGGGTGTATACCCAGAAGTGGTATGACTGGGTCCTAAGGCAGAGAGAGCTATTCCAGGTTTTGTAAGATATCGCCAGACTGACCTCCATAGTGGTTGTACAAGCCTGCATTCCCACCAGCAATGGAGCAGGGTACCCCTTTCTCCACACCCTTGCCAGCATGTGCTGTCATTGCTGTCTTAGCTATTCTAACAGGTGTGAGATGGAATCTCAGAGTCGTCATGAGTTGCATTTCTCTGATGTTTAAGGATGTTGAGCATTTCTTCAAGTGTCTCTCAGCCATTAGGGATTCCTCCTTTGTGAATTCTCTATTTAGATCCGTCCCCCATTTTTTGATTGGATTATTTGGTTTCTTGACATTTAATTTCTTGAGTTCTTTGTAGTTTTTGGATATTAGCCCTCTGTCAGATGAGGGGTTGGTCAAGATTTTCTCCCAGTCTGTAGGCTGCCATTTTGTTCGAATGACAGTGTCTTTCAGACTCTATATGTGTTCTTTCAGATTCTATATTGTGAAAGAGTTTGAAAAGTATTGGTGTTAGCTCCTCTTTGAAGGTCTGGTAGAATTCCCTGCTAAAGCCATCTGGCCCTGGGCTTTTTTTTTTTGGGGGGGGGGCAATTTTTAATGTCTGTTTCTATTTCCGTAGGTGTTATAGGGCTGTTTAATCTGTTAATCTGAAGCAGGGCACTGGAAGAGCCAAGGAGCCTAGATACTGGAGTCCCATCTAGCCCAAGAAGATGCTTGCCATGTCAAGCACAGAAAGGAAGGACACTGACAGTCCTGGCTAGAGCCCAAGGCTGGATTTAAATCTCACATCAGATGACACTCAGAACTCAGATGCATTCACTTCAAGTAAATCAAAACAAAGCAAAATAAGAAAAGGAAATTAAATAGATGAAACTTATTTTAATATTCTATTTAACTCAGTGTATCATGGTAAGCTTTACCCTGTGAGGAAATGATATTTGTAGGCTATTTCAGACTGTTAGTTCTGCTATATCTATGGGTCCTTTGTGTTTTTAACATTGAAACATTTGTATTGTTTAAATTTTATTTTCGGGTGTGCTGGTCTAAATCAGTTTTTTACCTTCTTCTGTTGATGCTTTCAAGTTGACTCAGCATCATTTTCTGGGTTTTTCATTTTTCATTTGATAGCTTAATGAGTATTTTAGCTTGGGTGGTTTGTGATGATAGGTTCCTTTTCTAGGATTTTTTTTCTTTTTTTATGGTCTATTGCAAACTTTTAGATTCTTTGCTTTTTTCTTACGTGTTAAACAGTTTTTGTTTTGCGTTTTCTTGTTTGATTTGTCTCTATGAGTTTGTAAATATTTTGTAGCCCACTCCATTATTTAAATTTATAATTATAGTCTTTAGATAACCTAGGTGTATTCTTCATTTGTAGCACTGAGGATGGAACCTTGGGCCTGTACATTCTAGGCAAGTACTCTCCCATTGAGCTATATATATATCCTTAACGTATGTCTTGCTCTCTGTTTTGAGACAATTCACTCTGCTCTGCAGGCTGGCTTTGAACTCACCTGTAGCCCAGTCAGGTTTTCAACTTGTCATTCTCTTGCCTCGGTTTCCTCATCAACTGAAATTAAGATCTACACTACTAGATAACTTGTGTTTGAACTACATAGTGACAGAAATCAAAGTAATGTTTTCTCATGTCTTTGACTTTTCTGTTTTCGTTAACCATCTTATTTTAATTAATAACATTCATTCCTTATGTTTTTACCTGTATACTTTTAAAATATTTATATAGTCCATTGCTTGAAAACAGTATCCAGACACTCTAGCTGTTGTGGGTAAGAAAATAGGTAATTCAATTCCATCTCCAAAATTTATGTTACTTTTCCCACTGGAGTCATATTATGGCAGTGTAGACAAAGCAAATATGTTTTAGTTTCTGTTTTGCCACCCTAATACCTATATTGAGTTTGTTTTTTCATTTGTGGTTAAATGTATTTGTTGGAAAACGTCAGCTTCTAAACAATAAAAAGTAACAGAAATCCAGATTTACTTTTCTATTTCAATCCAACCATAAATGGGCATATAGTGGAAAGAAACTTTGTTTGCCCTTGTTTCAAGCATTGTATATGTACTTTCCTTCTTCCACTACCCTTCAAACCTTTATTCTTCTTTGTTCATGATCTTTGTTTATTTTGTTTTGTTTTTTATGGTTTTCAAGACAGGGATTCTCTGTGTGGCCCTGGCTCTCCTAGAACTTACTCTGTAGACCTGGCGAGCCTCAAACTCAGAGATCCACCTGCTTGTGCCTTCCAACTTCTGGGATTAAAGGTTTTCACCACCATACCCTGTTGTTCATGGTCTTGAGAGAAGACAGAGTATAGATCTCTGTTAAAGTTTCAGATGATCATCTACACATTCATGTGTTTATATGTTACCTGTACGTAGTGACAAGAAACTCGGATCTCAGATCTTGGACCTCAGTACTTGTGAATAATTTTCCCTAGACCATTTTATTTTATGCAGTAATTTTTCAAAATGGTATTGAGCTTCCTTAGTTGAGATTCTTAAGAATTTTTTTATCTAGACAGTAATTTCTCAGTGACATTTTTAATTGAGAATACTATGCTAAAATATTTAAATCATTTAAATTTGAATACTTCAAATTAAAATTGCTTAAATTGAATTTCAATAGTTTAAATTATTTAAAATGATATTTAACAATGTATGTTTTAAAATTTCTTAATATAGCTATATTTTAGTAACATGAACATTTTTATTTTGCTGTGTTAGGTCTCCAATCATGTTCTTATCCGAATGCCTACAGAATAAATCATACCTATGCATTTCATCTCAGTAGTATTTATCGTCTTTTATTTTATGTGTATACATGGAAAACCTTCCCAAAACTGGAGGACACACACAATCATAAAGCTATAAAGTATATTATTTAGAATCCTGATATCTTTAAGTTTTCCCCCTCACGGGGGACTCTCTTTGCGACAAGAGTTTTCCTCTCTAGCCCAGACTAGTGTGTCCTCACAATGAGACCTGGGCCCTCTCCCTAAGCAGTACTGAGTGCTGTCATTATAAGCCTCTGTTATCATGCCTAGGTTCTAATGTAATCTTTTTCTTAGTGCTACATGTGTTATCCTGATTTTCAGAATGTCTAGTAGTATGAATATGTTTTGAAATATAAGTTTGTATTTCAGCTAATTGCAAATTTAGAATATTTGCCGTCTTGCTGTTTAAGCCAAACGCCTGTGTTCTGTAAATTAGTTGGCATGCTGTTGTTAAATTTAGTCTGGGATCATTTGGTGCCCCTTTTATTTATCACGGTAAATTCCATTATTATTCTAATGGTTTGAGTGGCTATCATTTTTACTATCTTAACATAACAGTTACAGAAATTTGTGTTGAAAGGTATTTTACCCAAATATAAGAGATAGATAGGGCCTCTTCAAAAACCTCAAGAGATCTGCAGAATATGGCATTCAAAGATGTTTTTGTAATTTTAGATTTTTTTGTATCAAGACATATCAACTCCTGACAGCACCCCCTATTCTCCTCCAAGTAGAAGATGAGCATCGAAGAATCTCCAGTGGGAGATGATTGAATTAGTCAGAAGCCTATCTCTTGGTAGGAAAAGCCCCTTGCTCCAACTATAGACAGAATGCTGTCCAAAAAGGACAAAACCTGGAAGCAGGTAAATCGAAAGTCTAACTCTGCCAAGACAGGGTAGGTGAGTCCTTCATAACCCCTGCTCTACAATCAATGTCTGTCAGAGAAACGGGGCCAAATGACGGAAGATCGATGCTGTAATGTATGGACAGAAAATGGGAACTGTCCAGGCAGCCACTGGTATGTCATTTCTTAGTTTTGGAAGCTGCAGACCCTGTACTTCCTATAAAATCAGATATATTTATCCCTCTCAGGTCTCTGAGGTGGTTGAAGAACAGATAGCTAGAGTCTCATAATTAAATTTTGAGTTGTTCAGGAGTCAAGAGAGTGTTATAGATCTAAAAAGATACTTTTAAAATTGTGTTGCAAGTTAGTATGAATGTTGCGTCATATATAGAACTTTAAACTCATGGAGATGGTTAGATAGTAGAATGTTAAAATCAGGTACCAAATACATATGGACTGGTCATTGGGAATGTACGTTAAGCCATATAACCCTCATAACTGTGGCCTAATTACCTCTGTTGTACGTATTGTATTTATTATTATAAGAGAAAGAGCCATTTGTTGGACTGAAAGGGGAAACTGTAGGGGGAAATAATATATACCTTAAACTTAAAAAGAAAAAAGGGAAGAGGATGATGGGGGGTTGAGGGTGGGAGGGTGGGACTGGAGGGGTAATAGGGAGGGGACTGCGATTGAGATGTAACTTGAAGAAATAAAAAATAAAGGGAAAAAAAAAAGCTAGAAGGACCTGGACGGATGTACTACAAGGCCTGAGAGAACATAGGTGCCCAGCCAGACTACTATACCCAGCAAAACTGTCTATCAATATAGATGGAGAAAACAAGATATTCCATGACAAAATCAAATTCAAACAATATCTCCTCACAAACCCAGCCCTGCAGAAGATCCTAGAAGGAAAATTCCAACCCAGAGAAGATAACTACACCCACAAAAACAGAGGAAATAGAAATCTCCACAGCAACTAAACAAAAAGAAGCACAGGACGAACACCTATCCCACAATAATGGGAAATAACAACCATGGTCACTAATATCCATCAACATCAATGGACTCAACTCGCCAATAAAAAGACACAGACTGACCAACTGGATCCGTAAACAAGACCCATACTTTTGCTGTATACAAAAAACACATCTCACTACAGAAGATAGACACTATCTCAGAGTAAAGGGCAGGGAATAGGTTTTCCACACAAATGGACCCAGGAAACAAGCTGGAGCAGCCATCCTAATATCAAACAAAATAGACTTCCAATTGAAGTTAATAAAAAAAGACAGAGAAGAGCATTACATACTCATAAAAGGAAATATCCACCAAGAGGACATCTCAATATTGAACATCTATGCCCCAAATACAAAGGCAACTACATTTATAAAAGAAACACTTCTAAAACTTAAATCGCACATAGATCCAAACACTTTAGTAGAGGGAGACTTCAATATCCCACTCACAAATAGGGACAAATCTTCAAGACAGAAGCCAAACAGAGAAATAATGAGTCTAACAGAGATCATGAACCAAGTGGACCTAACAGATATCTACAGAACGTTTCACCCAAACACAAAAGAATACACATTATTCTCATCACCTCATGGAACCTTCTCCAAAATCTACCATATAGTTGGACACAAAGACACCTTCAACAGATACAAGAAAATTGAAATAACCCCTTGTATCTTATCAGACCACCATGGAATAAAGCTGGACTTCAATAGCAAAAGAATCAACAGAAAGCCTACACATACATGGAAATTGAACAACTCTTTACTAGAGGACCACTGGGACAGGGAAGAAATAAAGAAGGAAATCAAAGACTTCTTAAAATCCAACGACGATGAAAACACAACATACCCAAACCTATGGGACACAATGAAAGCTGTGCTACGAGGAAAGTTCATAGCACTAAGTGCCTTCAAGGAGAAAATTGTGACAGCTCATATTAGCGAATTAACAGCTAAACTGGGTGAATTGGAAAAAAAAAGAAGCAAACACTCCCAAGAGGAGCAGAAGGCAGGAGATCATCAAACATGGGGCTGAAATCAACAACTTAGAAACAAAAAGGACTGACTATACAAAGAATCAATGAAACCAAGAGTTGGTTCTTCGAGAAAATCAACAAAATAGACAGACCCTTAGCCAAATTAAAGACAGGGGGAGAAAACACAAATCAACAAAATCAGAAATGAAAAGGGAGAAATAACAACAGACATTAAGGAAATCCAGAGAATATTTGGATCCTACTTTAAAAATCTATACTCCATCAAATTTGAGAACTTAAGCGAAATGGACAATTTTCTTGATAGATTCCAACTACGGAAGCTAAATCAAGATCAGATAAACAGATTAAACAGCCCTATAACCCCTAAAGAAATAGAAACAGTCATTAAAAATCTCCCAACCAAAAACAGCCCAGGGCCAGATGGCTTTAGCACGGAATTCTACCGGACCTTCAAAGAGGAGCTAACACCAATACTCTTCAAACTCTTTCACAAAATAGAATCTGAAAGAACATAGCCAAACTCATTCTATGAGGCCACAGTCACCCTGATTCCTAAACCACACAAAGACCCAACAAAGAAAGAGAACTTCAGACCAATCTCCCACATGAACATAGATGCAAAAATATTTAATAAAATAGTAGCAAACCGAATTCAAGAACACATCAAAAGTATCATACACCATGATCAAGTAGGCTTCATCCCAGGAATGCAGGGATGGTTCAACATAGGAAAGTCTATCAACGTCATTCACCATATAAATAAGATGAAAGAAAAAAACCACATGATAATCTCGCTAGATGCAGAAAAAGCATTTGAAAAAAATCCAACACACCTTCATGCTAAAAGTTCTGGAGAGAACGGGCATACAACGACCGTACCTACAAATAATAAAGGCAATATACAGCAGGCCAGTGACCAACATCAAAATAAATGGAGATAAACTTGAAGCATTTCCTCGAAACTCAGGGACAAGACAAGGATGCCCACTTTCACCATATCTCTTCAATATAGTACTTGAAGTTCTTGCTAGAGCAATAAGACAACTAAAGGAGATGAAGGGGATAAACATTGGAAACAAAGAAGTCAAATTATCCCTATTTGCAGATGATATGATAGTATACATAAGCGATCGCAAAAATTCCCCCAGAGAACTCTTATACCTTCAGCAAAGTGGCTGGATACAAAATTAATTCAAACAAATCAGAAGCCCTTCTCTATACAACAAACAAATTGGCTATGAAAGACATAAGGGAAGCAATCCCCTTCACAATAGTTACAACCAATATAACATAAATGGGGGTAACTCCAACCAAGCAAGTAAAGGACCTATACAACAAGAACTTCAAGCCCTTTGAGAAAGAAATGGAAGAGGCCTTTAGAAGATGGAAAGATCTCCCATGCTCATGGATAGGTAGGATCAACATAATAATAATGGCTATCCTACCAAAAGCAATATATAGATTCAATGCAATTCCTATCAAAATACCAACACAATTCTTTATCGACTTGGAAAGAGCTATTCTCAATTTCATATGGAACAACAAAAAGCCCAGAATAGCTAAATCAATCCTGTACAATAAAAAAACATCAGGAGGTATCACCATCCCAGATTTCAAGCTGTACTACAGAGCAATAATAGTAAAAACAGTATGGTATTGGTATAGAAACAGACCAGTAGATATTTGGAATCTAATTGAAGACCCAGAAATGGACCCACACACTGATGGTCACCTAATTTTCCTTGCTTCAACTGTAGACAGAATGCTGTCCGAAAAGTAGAAAACTTAGAAGCAGGTAAGTCGACAACCTAGCTCTGTCAAGACAGGGTAGGCAAGTCCTTCATAATCCCTGCTCTACAATCAATGTCTGTCTGAGAAATGCGGCCAAATGACTCACGATCGATGCTGTAATGTATGGAGAGAAAATGGGAACTGTCCAGGCAGCCACTGGTATGTCATTTCTTAGTTTTGGAAGCTGCAGGCCCTGAACCTCCTATATAATCAGATGTATCTATCCCTCTCAGGTCTCTGAGGTGGTTGAAAAATAGATAGCTAGAGTCTCATAATTAAATTTTGAGTTCCTTAGGAATCAAGAAAGTGTTCTGGATCTAAGAAGATGATTTTAAAATTGTGATGAAATTTAATATGAAAGCTGAGTTAGATATAGAACTTTAAACTCATGGAGATGGTTAGATGGTAGAATGTTAAAGTCAGGTGCCAAATACATATGGACTGGACATTGGGAATGTATGCTAAGCCATATAACCCTCATAACTGTGGCCTAATTACCTGTGTTGTTTTGTATTGTTTTTATTATTATATGAGAAAGAGCCATTTGTTGGACTGAAAGGGGGAGATTGGGGGGGGGGGAGATATACCTTAAACTTAAAAAAAAAGGAAGGGGTTGGGTGAGTTGAGGCAGAAGAGAGTAGGAGGATGGGACTGGAGAGGGAGTAGGGAGAAGATTGATATTGAGATGTAACTTGAAGAAATAAAAAATAAAGTAAAAAAAAAAACAAAAAACAAACAAAAAAAAACATCAAACTAAAAGAGTGTTAGATAAAAGAGACTTGAGAAATTAGATGCTAAATTTAAGGCCATAGGCCACAATTATGAAAATTATAAGGTATAACATACATTCCCAATGTCCAGTCCATATGTATTTGACAACTGATATTAATATTCTATTATCTATCTCCAGTTTAAAATTCTATACATAACTCAGTTTGCATCCTAATTTGCATTACCAACTTGTTCTTATTGTTTTGTATTATGTTTATTGTTATAAGAAAAAGAGCCTTTTCTTGGATTAAGTGTGGGAGCTGTTGAGGGGAAAAAGGATACACCTTAAATGAAAAAAAAAAAAAAGCATATAAGAGGGTGAGGGGGGACAGGGTAGGAGGGTGAGACGGGATGGAGAGGGAGAGGTAGGAGGGGGACAATGATTGACATGAAACTTGTAGAGATAAATAATAAAAAAAAATTAAGACCATAGTACAAAGATTAGGGGATTCTTCAGATGAGAATAAGGAACCTTCAGAACAAGAAAAACTGGAACAAACAGTAACAGCAAAAAATATTCCAGATTTTAAAAAGCCACAAAAGCTTGAGGCAACAGAATGGCAGACCATAGAGATGCTAGATAAAAAAAGCTTCAGCAATAAACTAGCATGGTCGAACTGGATATTAGATTTATATTGTCAAGGATCAATCACTAGATGAAGGTCCATGTATTGAATTAAAGATACAGATTCTATTCAATAATGTCACCTTTGAGAAATGTCAGCCTATAACTTATATGTTTCATTTTGTTGAGTTTAAAAATCTAAAATATGTACAATATGTTAATGCACTATGCCATGGATACATATTCAGGACTTCAATGGAGGAAGGCTTTAATTGTGAAAAAGCTGATTCAGTAATTACACATTTATTAGAAGTTATGGCAATTATGGGAATACCTGTACAAATTAAAAGTGATAGTGCTGGAGCATATGTGTCTCTAGTAAAATGAAACAATTTTTTACATCCTGTAATATAAAGCATATTATATGTATACCACACAATCCTACAGGACAAGCAGTTGTGGAAAGATCCAATTGTATATTAAAAGAGATGCTTAACATACAGAAAGGGGTAACAAAGACCACCCATAGATAGACAACATAATTCTTTATTGACTTTAATGTTTTTGAATAGTAATGAACAAAAACAACAGCTGAGAGACATTGGAATATGGGAAAAACTGCTGGACTAAATCAACCTATTTTAATGATGTCTTAACCTCAGAATGGAACTCAGGAAATATGTTCTGCTGGGGAAGAGGTTATGCATAGTTTACACAGGAAAAGAAAAACTTTGCATTACATCAAAATTGATAAAAATCCGATCTGACATAGAGAGACCTCCTTAAGATCTTGGCTGCACACAAAAGGAAAGAAATCAAGCAAACAAAATAGGACAAGTATCAGGATTTGCTGATCCCTATACATGGGAACAGTTCTGAGATGAACCGAGACATGAAAATGTCTCCAGTTAGGACCTCAGCTACAGATGGCCAAGAAGGTTTTGGTTACAAAATCCTCAGGTCATATCATGGCATTGTTTTAAATGGCATAGATAAAAGTTTATATTAGAGTTTGATTATACCATTCAAACTAATTCATTAAAAAAAAAAAAAATGCCTTACCTGCTCGAATAGAGAACAGAGAATCATCTTTACCTAAACTGCTCAGTGCAAACTCTGTTATGTATGTTAATGCACAAGTGTGTAATACCTTTGGAAGTATATATGTTGTGCAGAGCAAGAGGACCAGATACCATAAAAGGTAAGACATGTAGTCCATGTGATCGATCCTACGTCACAAATGGCTTCAAGAACAGTTTCCTCAAAAATCTGCATCCAGGACAATTTCAACAGCTAGATAGATCACCCAGCATCACAGACTTGTCCCAGTTAGGACTTCACTTAATCTCTGAACTTTTTCAGAATTTGGAGACTGGTCAGCAAAGGTACAGCTAACTTTCTTAAGACTGGCAATATCCCAATTATCTTTGGCTCCTAAAAAGAAAAACTACATCATAAATCAACAGGAAGCACTTTTAAAAGTATGCCCCATTCCCTAGAGGGGGTGGATGGTGTTTGATACTTCTATTGTTTCTTGATATTTGTTATCAATTTAAAGGGGGTGGACACAGGAATAATAAGTAAAAGGGTAGATTATTGAATCTACTTTTAGATCAAAGAATATTAATATAGATTTAAAATTATATTTTGTCATAATATACTAAGTTATTGTACCTATGTAATTCTTTAAAATGTAATGCTAAATTCTAGTTCTTGAAATCATTTGGTATGTAAACACTTTCTCCCCCAAATAAAGTTAATTCTCATTTCTTTATTTTAATATTTTAACCATATTTTGTATACCCATATAGCCAGTGTCATTAGCTAAAAATTAAAGAATCATTTATTGATTTTTAAAAAATCCAGTTCTTTTGAAAGCTGCTATTACCAACTATTTAGGATAATTAAGAAATACATACTAGCAGTCAGACAATCAAACTCATGGTCATGTTAGATACTAGTTACTTACAGAAATGTGTTTCCTAAATTGATAGATTAAAAAAAAAAAAGCAAGAAACAAACAATTCAGATAAGATGCATGCATGGATGGATGGATGGATGGATGGATGAATGGATGGATGGATGGACGGACGGACAGACGGTTGGTCTTAAAAACCCCCAGAGTTCTACAGAATGTGGAATTTAAAGATATTTTACTGATTTAAGGCTTTTGAGCCAATGGGAAAGGTCTTGTCCTGGCACCCCCCACTCTACTTCAAAGAGCATCAAAGGCTTTATATGTGGCAAATTAGCTACTGGGCAAGAAAATGCCTTTGCATCAATTATAGACAGAATACTATCCAAACAGAATAAATTGGATGCAGAAAAATCAACTGCCGAGCTTTGTAAGGACAAGGTAGACAAGTCCTGTATAATTGCTTAGTCACAGAAAAAAAATCTGCCAGACATTCTAGGCCACAAAATTGAAGATGATGTTCCAACGTTAATTTGGGGGAACTATTAAGGCAAACAAATATCTCTGTCAATTCTATCTATATTTTTGAAAACTGCTTGCCTGCATTTCCTACATATCCGAATAATATTTATTCCTTTTTTAGGCTCTATTGGGTTTGAAGACTAGATAGTTATAGTCTCACAGTTAAACTGTTTAAGATGATAGGTAGTAGAATACTTTATCCAAGGGTGTCAAGTATAGAAATGTAAATCTTACCTAATAACTTTCATAATTATTATTACATACAGTTTGTTATCGTAAGAAAAAGAGCCTTCTATTAGACGAAAAGGGGGAGATGTAGGCATAAGGTTATTAGGTAATTCAAATGCTGATTTCTGTACCCTCCCCAATATCTCATTGCAATCTTTCTACTGAAACTCTTGTATCAATGTTATGTAAACACTAGTCCCCAATTGCCCCTTCATATGCTAATAAAGTAGCTTACAGCCAATCACTGAGAGAATAGGGCTGAACTTCCTGGCCTCCAGGGGAGGAGGAGTTAGAGCAGAAGTAGGAGATTCAGCCATGGGCAGAGGTCCAGGAGACATGAGGAAGATTCAGCTGGAGCAAAGAGGACACTGAAAAGAAAGTATCTCAGGGATTTTGGAAAAGAGGAAGTCAGACTAGCATAAAGGGCTAAGAATATAGTTAAACTGCTCAATATTGTACTGTTAAGCCATGGTAAAATAATATAACTGAGTCTCAATTATTTTGGTGATAGGCAGGTTGAGAAAATGGGAAACAACGCAATTTTATAAATTTATACCACCACAACCAGGCACACATGCAGTACACTTATATATAGCAGACAAAACATTCACGGTATAAAATAAAAATAAATAAATCTTCATAAATGAAAATAAAGATTCTTACTATAAACTTTAAAAAATAAAAAATAATAAATTTATACACTTAAGTCAGCACTACGAAGAACATACTTTTAAATTGTAAGTTTCTGCTTTTCTTGTGGCTGGTTCATTACAGAAGCAGCAGGTGGGCCTGGCTACTGAAACCAAGATATACACTACAGCTTGCAAAGCACCTTTTGTCTCCAACAACCTGTCTGCTTCAGCTCCATTCATATCACACAGGTATTTCTCTCTACAAATGAACCAATACAGTCCTACAGAGAGGAATCAAGCAGAGTAAGAACACCAGATATGAGAGCTACTATGACACAGTCTTCTACTACTTAACAATCAGGGAAAATGTAAGAGACAGACAGAGTAATGGAAGTGGGGGAGTATGATCAAAGCATACTGTACACATGTACAAAAATGAAATATAAAAACAAAAACAAAATTCAAAAGAAGAGACATCCAAGGTATTCTACATTACCTGCTCTCCCTATAAAAGTACTTTCTTCTCAAAAATGTCTGTGTTTTATAAAGCTCTATCTGTCAGGTCCACAGTCAGAGAAATTCTAGAACACACTGATCAGGAAGCAATACTCTGCTAGTCTTTCAGAAGCAAAGCAGAATCCCCATTACCTGTAGTGCTTGCTGCTGGGAATACTATGCGAGAAATATAAAGCTGCTGTCCGTGCTCTCCAATGCCATTTCTTCGCAGGAAGTGTGTAGAGGACACAGTCATCTAATTCTTCTTGGAGGAGATCTACTAGCTGTTGATGGGAGCCTCCGTAAAACGCCTCAATGATGAGAATACTCATTGGCCTGTTCAAACCTTCAGATTTAACAAAAATAAATTATATTTGTGTGAATGTATACATAAATGTTTTTCAAATATATGCATACAATTCTAATAAAAGTATATTTAATATAAAAATTCAGGAAATATAAATATTTTGTTACATGTAATTTTTAAAAAATAAACACCCTCAAGGCTTGAGAGACAGCTCAGTGATTAGGTCTTCCAACTAAAACAAAACAATAAGGACCCATTTAAAAAATTAACACCTCCTTAGGGACTTAAATCATCTATCAATATATTTATGGTATTTATGTTAATAAGAAATAAGGATGCTTTTATTTCTTTTATTCATTATTTCTGTTTTCTTTGGCCCTAAGATTACTTCTACCATGACTTAGTTTCTTGTCATACCCAGAAGGAATAAATTCTTTCCATGTTCTCTCCTATGTCAGTTGTTTAAGTACTGAGCCTGACTCAGTGAACTTTAATCCTGCTTAACCTAGAACTTTTGTAGAAAGCCTTTGAACTGGTCACCTAGTTCTTTTCTTTTTGTTTTTGCTTTTCTAAGAGAGGGTCTCATTACATAGAGAAGTCTATCTTTGATACCATGATGATCTTGCCTCAGCCTCATCTTTAAAGTTCTTTCCTCTTCAGTAACTCTGTTACTTCATGTTTAAGCCCACTAGTTATCACTTCTCCCAATAAATTCATATTTAAAAGAAAGTGTATTTATATCAAAAGATACACTTCTAGCTTTAAATACATTAGGGCATAATTTCTTGAGCCACATTATACATACCTTGATCAATTAAATCCTCACTGTCTATTTTCAATATCCTGCCCTCTGCTGGAACACTAAAAACTTGTGTTAAAGGTATATGTCTGTGAGCCAGAAAGGTTTCTATTGCTTTGGAAGAGTTCTAAAGCTATGCTAAAATTTCATCACATACAGTGGTGATCAAGCAATCTATCATTTTAATAATATATTTGCTGAATTCATCATTCTACTTCATATAAGAAACACATTTAAACAACAAAGATAGAAATTATATCAAAGTAAAGGGCTAGAACAAGGTTTTCCAAGCAAACAGACCCAAGAAGCAAGGAGTAACCATTGTTGGATCCAATAAAATTTCTTTTAAGCTAAAATTAATCAAAAGACATGGGGAAAGACACTTCATACTTATTAAAGGAAAAATCCACCAAAATGCTGTCTCAATTATGAACATTTATGCCCCAAATGCAAGGGCACCCTCATTCATAAAAGAAACATTACTAAGGCTTAAATCACACATCGAGCCCCATACATTAATACTGGGGGACTTTATTACCCCACTCTCACCAGGGGACAGATCATGGGACAGAAACTAAACAGAGAAATAATGAAACTAAGAGACACTTCATGAATCAAATGGATATGACAAGAATCTACAGGGGCTAGAGAGATAGTTCCGTGGTTAAGAGCACTGAGTACTCTTCCAAAGGACCCAAGTTCAAATCCCAGCACCCACATGTCAGCCCACAACAGTCTGTAACTTCTGTTCCAGGAGACCTGACACCCTCATACAGACATACATACAGTCAAAACACCAATGTATGTAAATAAAAATAAATTATTTAAATAAAAAAAACAAACAAGCATCTACAGAATATTTCATCCAAACAAAAAAGAATATACCTTCTTCACAACTCAAGGAACCTTCTCCAAAATTAATAATATACTTGATCACAAAGCAAACCTCAACAGATATGAGAAAGTACAAATAACCCCTTGTATCTTATCAGATAACCATGGTTTAAAGCTGGACTTCAACAACAACAGAAAAAAAAAAAAAAGAAAGCCTGCCAACTCATGTAAACTGAACATCTCTCTACTCAATGAACACGGGTCAGAGAAGAATATAGAAGAAATTATGGCTGGAGAGATGGCTCAGAAGTTAAAAGCACTGGCTGTTCTTCCAAAGGTCCTGAGTTCAATTTCCAGCAACCACATGGTGGCTCACAACCATCTACATTGAGATCTGGTGCGCGGGCATAAATTTAGAGCAAATACTGTATACATAATAAATAAATAAATGTTTTTTTTAAAAGGAAGAAATTAAGAACTTTCCAGAATTCATTTAAAATGAAGGTACAATATACCCAAATTTACGGGATACCATGAAATCAGTTATGAGAGGAAACTTCATAGAACTAAGCGCCTTCATAAATTGGAAAGATCTCATACTAGAACTTGAAAGGACATCTTAAAGATCTACAAAAAAAAAAAAAGCAAACACACAAGAAGGGGAGATGGCAGGAAATAATCAAATTAAGGGCTGAAATCAATTTATCACAATCAAAGAGAACAATAGAAAGAATCAGTGAAACCAAGAGGCAATTCTTTGAGAAAACAATCAAGATAAACAAATGCTTAGCCAAACTAAGTAAAAGGCAGAGAGATAGTATCCAAATTAAGAAAACCAAAAAAGAAAAGGGGGACATAGACACAGACACTAAGGAAATCCAAAGAATCATGAAGTCTTACTTCAAAAGCCTATACCTCACAAAATTGAAAAATCTAAATGAAATGGGTAATTTTTATGATAGATTCAACCTACCAAAGTTAAACCAGGTACAGATAAATGAATTAAACAGTCCCATAACCCCTAAGGAAATAGAAACAGTTATCAAAAATCTCTCAAACAAAAAAATCCTGGACCAGATGGTTTTAGCACAGAATTCTATCAGACATTCAAAGAAAAGCTAATACCAATACTCCTCAAACAATTCCACAAAATAGAAATAGAAGCAACTTTACCAAGTTCATTCTATTAAGCTACAAACAATCACCTTGATACCTAAACCACACAAAGGCTTAACTAAGAAAGAGAATTTCGGACCAATCTCCTTCATGAATACTGATGCAAAAACTCAATAAAATACTGGCAAACCAAATCCAAGAACAGATCAAAAATATCAACTACCATGATCGAGTAGGCATCATACCAGGAATACAGGGATGGTTCAACATATGAAAATCCACCAATGGAATCCACCATATAAGCAAACTTAAAAAAACAAAACAAACAAACAAAAACATGATCATATCATTAGATGCTGAAAAAGCCCTTGACAAAATCCAACACTCATTCATGATAAAAGGGTTGGACAGATCAAGTATAAAAGGTCCATACCTAAACATAATGAAGGCAATGTACAGCAAGCCTATAGCCAACATCAAATTAAATGGAGAGAAACTTAAAACAATTCCACTAAAATCAGGGACAAGACAAGGTTGTCCATTCTCCACATACTCTTCAATATAGTACTTTAAGTCCTACCTAGAGCAATAGGATAACTAGAGGAGATCAAGGGGACACAAACTGGAAAGAAAGAAGCTAAATTAACCCTATTTGCAGATGATATAACAGTACACATAAGTGACCCTCAAACCTCTACTAGGGAATTAGTACTGCTGATAAACACCTTCAGCAAAGTAGCTGGATACAAAATTAACTCACAAAAAATCTGTTGTCCTCCTTTATACAAATAATAAACAGGCTGAGAAAGAAATTAGGAAAACAACTCCCCTCACAATAGGCACAAACAGTATAAAATACCTTGGTGTAATAATAATCAAGCAAGTGAATGACCTATTTGACAAGAACTTCAAGTCTCTGAAGAAAGAAATTATAGAAGATATCAGCAGATGGAAAGATCTCCTATGCTCACGGATTGGTAGGATAAACATAGTAAAAAAAAAAAAAAAATGATCCTCTTACAAAAACCAATCTACAGACTCAATGCAATTCCCATCAAAATCCCAGCACATTCTTTACATACCTTGAAAAAATAATTCTCAACTTTATATGGAAAAATAAAAATCTCAAGATAGCAAACAATCCTGTACAATAAAAGAACCTCTGGAGATATCTCCAGCCCTGAATTCAAGCTTCACTACAAAGCAACAGTAATAAAAAACGCATGGTATTGGCATAAAAACTGACAGGTTAACCAGTGGAATCGAATCAAAGATCCAGAAATAAACCCAAACCACTACAGACAGTTGATATTTGACAAAGATGCCAAACCACAAAATGGAAAAAAGATAGTATCATCTTCAACAAATGGAGCCACTCTACATGTATGTCTACATGTAGAAGAATTCAAATAGATCCGTATTTGTCACCCTGCACAAAAGTCAAGTCCAAGTGGATGAAAGATCCCAACATAAAACTGAACACACTAAATCTACTAGAAGAAAAAGTGGGGAAAACCCTCAAACTCATCAACATAGGTGACAACTTCCTGACAATTAATAAATGGGACCTCATGAAACTGAAAAGATTCTGTAAGGCCAAGGATACTGTAAATATAACAATGACAACACACAGATTGGGAAAAGATATTCATCAACCCCACATCTGACAGAGGGCTAATATGTAAAATATATAAAGAACTCAATAAATTAAACACCAACAAACCAAATAATCCAATCAAAAAAGAGTACAGAGTTAAATCAAGTATTCACTACAGAGGAAACTCTAATGACTAAAAAGCACTTAAAGAAATGCTCAATATACTTTGTCATAGAGAAATGTAAATCAAAACGATTCTGAGATTCCATCTTATACCGTCAGAATGGCTAAGATCAAAAATTCAAGTGACTGCACATGCAGATGAGGATGTGGAGAAAAGGAAACACTCCTCCATTGCTGGTGGGAGTAAAATTGTACAACCACTCTAGAAATCAATCTGGCACTTTCTAAAAAAACCGGGAATAGTTCTACCTCAAGACCCAGCTATACCAGTCCTGGGCATATACCCCAAATATGCATCACCAAATCACAAGGACATTTCCTCAACTATGTTCATAGCAGTTTTATTCATAATAGTCAGAAACTGGAAACAATCCAGATGTCCTTCAATCAAGGAATGGATAAAGAAACTATGGCACATCTACACTACTATCAGAAACAAGGATATCAAGGAATTTGTGGGCAAATGGATGGAACCAGAAAAGATCATCCTGAGTGAGCTAACGCAGATCCAAAGACACACAGGGTATTTATTCACTCATAAGTGGATATTACCCAATATGTACAGGATCATCATGCTACTACAATCCACAGACCCAAAGAAACCAAGTGTCAAGGAAGGCTCAAGGGATGATGTTTGAATCCCTCTAAGTAGGGGAGATAAAACAGATGTCAGAAGTGGAGAGAGAGAGGGATCTGGACAAGAACCCAACATTACTGCCATCCGAGAAGCCTTATCCAGCAGATATTGGAAACAGTTGCAGAGACCCACAGCCAAACATTAGGCAAAAATCAGGGAGTCCTGAGGAACAGTTAGGGGAAGGTTTGAGGGAGCTGGAGAGATCAAAGACACCACAAGGAGACACACATAGACAATTAACTGGAACACAATGGGGGTAAGGAGATTGAACAACGAAACAAAGGACTTGCATGGACTGGTCCTACGCCCATTACATATATGAAGCTGATGGGCTGCTTGGTTCCAAAGTGGATCCCCTAACAGTTAGAACGGGGTTCTATCTCAGACTTAGACAATGTTGCCTCCCTCTGGAACTCATTTTCCTAGCAGAGCTGCCTTGTCTTTCCTCAGTGGAAGAGAAGGCACTTAGATATGATGAGGTTTGAAGTGCCAGAGTGGATTGGTACTGTGTGCTGGGATGGGTGGGTGGGGGGAAGTGGGTAGGAGGATGGAACTGGGAGAAGGGGAGGGAGGGGGATGGTGATTGGAATGTAAAATAAACAAAAAGAATTCTTGAATTAAAAAAATAATATATCTGTTAATGTACTCAATGAAATAAAAAATGTATAAATGCTGAAAACTTCATACACATTTTAAATCATATATTCTTTCCTGTGATAGAAAACATCATTCTGTACATGAATGATATATTGCTAGAAAAATATTCCGGATGTCAGAATTTTCTTTTATGAATGAAGTAAATAATACTTTTCAAAATATATACAGCTTTTTAAAATAATCTTACATTAATTCTTAGCCTCAATGACTCAATAATCTTCTTTACTAATAAAACTATGCTTCAAATTGCTCAAAGTAAGTCCTACTTGTATTTCACAGCAAAGGAATAATATGGTTCTCAAATTAGTGGCTAAACTAAAAGAAAAAAATGTTGACATGTGAATCTTCCAATAGCATTTCAAGAGAGTGAAAACGTGGTATGTGTGTATATACATACATGTATGTACATGTGCATATATATGGGGGTGCAAAAGAGAGCCAAAAAAAAGGGGAAAGTGAGGAGATTAATTCACTTACATACAAAATAAGATTAAGTATTTACCAGAAAGAGACAAGTTTGACTCTGTTTACTTTCCAGCTATATGCTATTAGTACGTTACCTCACTCTGAAGGACTCATCTATAAAACTAAGATATCAGTTCCATCCTTAGAGGCATGTTATAAAGGCAAAATTAAATTACAATAGGAAATGCAGCTTAACAAAAAAATAAACTATTTGTCCCATTATCTAACAAGAATGTGTATCACTAAATGTACCAGAATTTTAAATTCAGTAATTTTCAATCAAGGCCTCCTATCAAGGACAGGAAGAAAAAGTGAATGTGCAGGTGAGTTTTAAAATCCAGTCCATTTCTCATTAGCAGCTGGTATTTCAAACAGCAATTCCAGAACTCTGCAGTTTGGAGGTAAGAAGTAAGCTTAAGTGTTAGCTATTCTGACTATGGGGTTCTCCCTCCTGCTTTTATAACCCAGCATCCAGTATTATTTCACAGTCATTTAATAGAAGGAAGTGGTTAATCCTTCAAATGATGATGATAAAAACACCTTGAAAATATGAGAGACCAATGAAGAGAGTTTACAAAATTGTGTTAAAAATTTCAAGTTAAAAGGAGCTTAAAAAAAAAATCTTGCCTGTGGTAGGATTAGTGATTTTGGAAGTTTGGCATCTCAGGTGAAGGGTATGGGCTGATCCAATTACCAATTACAAATGGATGTGATTGACATTAAAGGACATGTTTGAAAAGTCCGCCAAAGGCAGATGATGTCTGTGATCATGGGACTGTGGACAGAGGCATGCCTTAGAAAGCCCGCCAGGAACCATGGCAACGAGAAGACAGAATGGAGGACAGAATCCATGCCGAGACTCATTATGACACAAAGGATTTAAATCAGAGTGCACACAGCCTTGCAGCCTTCTTCCTCCTCATCTTGCAGGAAGGCTTCACCACGCTCCAACCTCCTGAGAATCCACGCTAGTGGAGAAGGTAAAGGCAGACCCTCCCTGGTGTTCCAGAACATCTAACCAGACAATTAATTCCCATTGGCACCCGAAAGCCCAGAACAGTGTTCCCAAGAAAATTTTCATCTTAAATATTTGGCCCTAGGACCACAGAGGCAATTCTTGCCTGATTTAAAGGCCACCCCACTTAAGTGATCAAAATAGATTAAATTTATAAACTGCCTTAAGATCTGATGAACGAGACTCATAGACTTTAAGATTGAAAGGTTACTGGAGACCAGCCACCCGTAGGGATCCAGGCCCAGAGGATTAACCTAAGAAAATATCCTTTTAAGAAACTTAATGTAGTGTTAAGTGTTTGTCTTTTTTTAATAGATATTAGAGTATTTTAGGTATTAAGATATTCCTAGTTAGGTTATAGGTTTTAGAATTAGGGTTTGGGGTTTAGGATTTAGGAACTTTATAGGTAATTGTTAAGTATTGATAAATATAAAAGTAAAAATAAAAAGATACTGCTGGGGGGGCCAAGATGGCGGCGAACTGCATGGACACATTTTGAATGTGGGAGAGAAAAGCCAAAGAAAACACAGAGTTCTGGGACACTGTGCAAAAACCGGAGGGTCTGGCCCCTCCGGGAACACGCACAGCTCCCAAGGGACTGTTAAAAGTCCCAGGGCAAGGCTCTCCCCCATCTCTCGCAGACACGGAAGCCACTAAATCCAGGATTCGGGAACTCCCATTTGGAGAGGTGCCTGGTAAGATCAATCCCAACACACAGCAGGCAGAATCAAAGGCCACATGGCGATCGCCCATTAACCTACTGGGCTTTCCACAACTCAGGAAGACCTTATAACTATTTAGGAAATTTTGCAGATTAGTTGAAGTCTTGTGGTTTTTTTTTTGTTGTTTTGTTTTTGTTTTTTAAGACGAAGAAAAAGGGCGCTCAGCGGGTGATCCACAGCCGCTCGAGCCAGAGCAGAAGGTGGGCGGGCAGAGCAGTTGGGGAGGGAAGCAGATGCTGGCTCGAGGAGCCGAAGCTCCGCCCACGCACGGCAAAGCAGCTAGGGCGGGAGGCCGGCTCTGACAGCGGGAGGGGCCGAAGCTCCACCCACCCACTGCAAAGCAGCTAGGGAAGGAGGCCGGCTCTGACAGTGGGAGGGGCCGAAGCTCTGCCCACCCACGGCAAAGCAGCTAGGGCAGGAGGCCGGTTCAGAAGGCGGGAGGGGCTGAAGCTCCACCCACCCAAGGCGGAGCAGATAGGGAAGGAAGGGGCCAGGCCTATGGCAGAGAAGCCTAGTGGGTAACCACAAGCCAGGGGACCATAGATGTATTCGGGTAAACCCAGACACATTAGGTGTGGAGCCAGGCCCTGTCAGCCTCCGAGGCGACAAACAAAGCCCACAAAATCTGTGCCTGGGCAAACAGGTCCAAACCATTAGAACCATTGAAGGCTGATCACTCAGTGTGCAAAATAGAGAAGTCTGAACTGGGAGCAGTGTAACAATCTCGGACCATTACTCACTACCTGGGAATAGGCTGCACCAGCTCACAACGATTCAGGCTATTAAAACCACAGTGACCCTGAGATCACCCTGTAAGCAAGGACAGATAGCCAAGCAATTTGAATCCTTCACCAAAGCATCCCCTGTGGATCCAAACACAGAAAACGACAAGAACAGACAGCTAAACACACACACATGGCCAAAGTTCCAAGAAAAAATAGAAATCAAGGAAATCTGACTCCAACAAAGCAGAATTATCCTAGCTCATCCAATTCGGATGACCTCACACCAACAGTAACACATGAAAACGATGACAATTCTGCATGATGGAAAGTGATAGAGTCGCTTCAAGAAGAACTTAAATCTATGAAGGTATTCAAAGACGCCACAATTTTACAAGCCAAAACAATGAACAATACCATTAAAGAGCTCCAAGCCAAGGTGACAGAGCTTGAACAGGAAAAAGACAAAGCAATGAAAGATCTTCAGAAAAAAAACAAGTAAGCTGGAGAAGGAAATGTACAAAACAAACAATACCATACAAGACATGAAAATAGAAACAGAAAAAAATAAAGAAAACACAGTCAGAGTTCAAAGAGGAAGTGGAGAACCAAGGGAAGAGAACAGGAACTATGGATATGAGTATCAACAATAGGATGCAAGAGATGGAAGACAGGATCTCAGGCATGGAAGATTCGATGGAAGAAATCAGTAAAATATCCAAAGAAAATGAGAAGGCTAAAAAAATCTCTCACCCACAACATCCAAGAAATCAAGAAATCAATGAAAAGATGGAACCTAAGAATCATAGTCATAGAGGAAAGAGAAGACTCCCGACTCCAAGGTCCAGGAAATATCTTCAACAAAGTCATAGAAGAAAACTTCCCAAACCTGAAAAAAGAGATGCCAATAAAAATCCCAGAGGCTTACACAACACCAAACAGATTAGATCAGAAAAGAAACTCCTCTCGCCACATAATAATTGAAACACCAAATGTACAGAACAAAGAAAGGATATTAAAAGCTGTAAGAGAAAAAGGCCAAGTCACATACAATGGCAGACCCATCAGAATTACACCTGACTGCTCCTCAGAAACTTTAAAAGCTAGAAGGGCCTGGACAGATATCCTACAAGTCCTGAGATATCATAGGTGCCCAGCCAGACTACTTAACCCAGCAAAACTCTCTATCAACATAGATGGAGAAAACAAGATATTCCATGACATACTCTTGGTCCCACCATTCAAGAAGAGTATACCCTTGGTCTCAGCTCCCAGCACACTGGAGACAGAAACGGGCAGCTCCCGGAGCTCAGGGTCAGCCTGATGCAGGGCAAACTCTAAATAGAGAAAGACTTCGATCCAGGAGTAGTGGAACACATCTTTGATCCCTTCAGATGGGAAACACAGGTCCCTGATCCCAATAATTAGAGTTCAGAGACACACACATGGGATTTGGAGGGACCTAGGTTTGGAGGCTACTTACAAAAGGCCTTCTCGATGCAGGCAGATTGTCCTTTGGGATCTCAAAATATATACACTAGAGCTGGTTTAGCTCCAAGGTGACAGAATGATTTCTTCTTTAACACGGATTGAAAGATAACGCTTTGTATGTTGTCAGAAGGCCAAATTTGCTTCAGGAGCAGTACGACCTAGCCCCCCCCCACCCAAACCACCCACACAAAAAAAAAAAAAAAAAGGGGAAATTGTTCTAGGGTTGGGATTGGGGCAGGACTCTGTTCTTATCGTTCCAGGAGAATCGAAGCGTCCATTAGGGGAGCCCGGGGACGGCTGGACAGCGGAATCCTCAGCAGACAGCACAATCAGGCACCAAGGAGGACAAGTGACCCAGTTGATTCTGCCTGGCAGACTTCCTCATTAGCTGTCTCCATCGGGGGCATGCAACCACCACAGCAATCCAATGTCACTGGGACCGCTCAGCTCTACACAATGCCCCGGCAGGAACCTCAGTGAAGCCTGCAAGATCAGCTTCTGCCTACAAACCCCTTAGGTAATCTAAACAGCTGAGAACAGAAGGACTGAACATAAAAGGAGTGTACTAACATTTTTAACCATTTTTCCCATTTGGGTTCGGGCCCCAAACAGGTCTACTACGACCCAAATCAGCAGGAAGTCACTTTAAGAGATAGACGCCCCATGCCCAGTGGGTGGGGAGGGTGTTTCTCCGCCCTTCTTTTTGGTTATTTGAAGGATAACTGAAAACTCTGATATGTAGGGGAAGAGACTACAAGCTGATAAATGGTCCTGTCTTAATGGGTTTTGGAGGTTAGCCCCAGGGAATTCCTACTTTTCCTTTTCTGAATCCTTCTTCCTCTCCTATGTAGGAGTGCATGGGCTTGAGAAAAATGAGATATAGACATAGCACAGGAAGGTCCAAGAAGAAGGGGCAGATTATTGAATATGCCCTTATACCTTTGTATATTGATACAAAATTAGTAGTTTATTTGGCTAAAGTGGTATTGACCATTGTTTATTGTGCAAAAATAAGATTGTATTGGATTACATCGGTATTGATCTTTGTATATTGACACAAAATTAAGATTATAGTTGGCCACAATGGTATTGACCCTTGCATATGGACGTAATATTAAAGTTGTATTGCGCTACATAGGCATTGATCTTGGTATATTGATACATAATTAAGAGTATATTTAACCACAATTGAATAGATCTTTGTATATTGATACAAATTTAAAGATAATGCTTCCCAATGGTATCATACCTAGAGATACTTAAAAATAAAATGTGAAGCTCTGACCTCTTGATACCAACCGTCTAAAACGGTCTAGGATAGTTAAGTAAAACAAACTCCTAGTCATGCAAACATGTCACTTTGTTAGCTACTATGACAGTCTATCACAGATATTCTCTAAACTACCCATTAATTAAGTTACTGAGACAAGCAACTTTTGCTTATCTAAATACAAGAGATGGATAGGGCATCTTCAAAAACCCCAAGAGATCTGCAGATTATGGCATTCAAAGATGTTATCTTAACTCAAGATTTTTTTTTGATATTGAGACATATCAGCGCCTGACAGCACCCCCTATTCTACTCCAAGAAGATAAGCATCGAACAACCTCCACTGTAAGATGGCTGAATTAGTGGCAAGCCTTTCTCTTGGCATGAAAAAACCCCTTGCACTAACTGCAGAGAGACTGCTGTCCAAAAAGGACAAAAGATGGTAGGAGGGAAGTCGACAGCCTAACTCTGCCAAGACAGGGTAGGTAAGTCCTTCATAATCCCTGCTCTACAACAAATGTCTGTCAGAGAAACAGGACTCAAAGGCTGAAGACTGATGCAGGAATGTATGGAGAGAAAATGGGAACTGTCCAGGCAGTCATTGGTATGTCATTTCTTAGTTTTGGAAGCTGCAGGCCCTGCACTTCCTATATAAGCAAACATATTTATCCCTCTCAGGTCTCTGAGGTGGTTGAAGAATAGACAGCTAGAGTCTCATAGTTAAATTTTGAGTTGTTTTAGAATCAAGAGGGTGTTATAGATCTAAAAAGATACTCTTAAAATTGTGTTGCAAGTTAGTATGAATGTTGAGTCAAATATAGACCTTTAAACTCATGGAGATGGTTAGATAGTAGAATGTTAAAGTCAGGGGACAAATATGTATAAACTGGACATTGGGAAGGAATACTGGGCCATTTAACTCTCATAAATATGGCATATTTATATGTATTGTTTTGTATAAAACCTACTGTTATAAGAGAAAGAACCATCTGTTTGACTGAAAGGGGAAACTTCTGGGGGAAGAGGGTGGAAGGGTGGGATAGGAAGGGGGAATAGAGAGGGGTTTGTAACTGAGATTTAACTTGAAGAAAAAAAATAAAGTATTTAAAAAAAAAAAGAAAAAAGAAAAAAAAAAGATATTCCATGACAAAATCAAATTTAAACAATATCTCCCCACAAACTCAGCCCTACAGAAAATCCTAGAAGGAAAATTCCATCCCAGAAAAGAAAACTTCACCCAAGAAAACAAAGGGAATAGAAAACCCCTCAGCCACTAAACCAAAAGAGACACAGGACCATCACCTATACCAAACTAATGGGAAACAACAAGCCCAGGTCACTAATATCCATCAACATCAATGGTCTCAACTTCCCAACAAAAAGACACAGATTTACAGAGTGGATCCGCAAGTAAGACCCGTCCCTTTGCTGCATACAAGAAACACACCTCACTACCAGAGATAGTCAGTACCTCAGAGTAAAGGGCTGGGAAAAGGTTTTCCATGCAAATGGACCCAGGAAGCAAGCTGGAGTAGCCATCCTAATATCAAACAAAACAGACTTCCAACTGAAGTTAATGAAAAAAGACAAAGAAGGGCATTATATACTCATTAAAGGGATTATTCATCAAGAGGAAATTTCAATACTGAACATCTAGGCCCCAAATACAAAGGCACCTACTTTTGTAAAAGAAACACTTCAAAAACTTAAATCCCACATCGACCACAACACATTAGTAGTGGGAGATTTCAACACCCCACTCACAACAATGGACAGATCATCAAGACTGAGGCCAAACAAAGAAATATTGAGTCTAACAGAGATCATGAAACAAATGGACCTAACAGACATCTACAGAACGTTTCACCCAAACACAAAGGAATACACCTTTTTCTCAGCACCCCACGGAACCTTCTCCAAAATCGACCATATAGTTGGACACAAAGACAGTCTCAACAGATACAACAAAATTGAAATAACCCCTTGTATCTTATCAGACCACCACGGAATAAAGGTGGTCTTCAACAGCAAAAGAATCAACAGAAAGCCTACACACACATGGAAATTGAACAGCTCCTTACTGGATGACCACTGGGTCAGGGAAGAAATAAAGAAGGAAATCAAAGACTTCTTAAAATTCAACGACAATGAAGACACAACATACCCAAACCTATGGGATACAATAAAAGCTGTGCTACGAGGAAAGTTCATAGCACTAAGTGCATTCAAAAAGAAAATTGTGACAGCTCATATTAGTGAATTAACAGCTAAGCTGGGTGAATTGGAAAAAAAAAAGAAGCAAACACGCCCAAGAGGAGCAGAAGGCAGGAAATCATCAAACTTAGGGCTGAAATCAACAACTTAGAATCAAAAAGAACTATACAAAGAATCAATGAAACCAAGAGCTGGTTCTTCGAGAAAATCAACAAAATAGACAGACCCCTAGCCAAATTAACTAAAAGGCAAAGAGAAAGAACCCAAACCAACAAAATCAGAAATGAAAAGGGAGAAATAACAACAGACATCGAGGAGATCCAGAAAATATTCGGGCATTACTTTAAAAATCTATATTCCACCAAATTTGAAAGCCTAAGCAAAATGGACAATTTCCTCGATAAATTTCACCTACCAAAACTAAATCAAAATCAGATTAACAGCTTAAACAGCCCAATAACACCTAAGGAAATAGAAACAGTCATTAATAATCTCCCAACCAAAAAAAAGCCCAGGGCCAGATGGCTTTAGCACGGAATTCTACCGGACTTTCAAAGAGGAGCTAACACCATTACTCTTCAAACTCTTCCACCACATAAACAGAAAGAACACTGCCAAACTCATTCTATGAAGCCACTGTCATTCTGATTCCTAAACCACACAAAGACCCAACAAAGAAAGAGAACTTCAGACCAATCTCCCTCATGAACATAGATGCAAAGATACTTAATAAAATACTAGCAAACCGAATTCAAGAACACATAAAAAATATCATACATCATGATCAAGTAGGCTTCATCCCAGGAATGCAGGGATGGTTCAATATACGAAAGTCTATCAATGTAATTCACCATATAAACAAGTTGAAAGAAAAAAACCCCATGATAATCTCACTAGATGCAGAAAAAGCATTTGACAAAATCCAACACCCCTTCATGCTAAAAGTCCTGGAGAGAACAGGCATACAAGGACCATACCTAGAAACAATAAAGGCAATATACAGCAAGCCAGTGGCCAACATCAAATTAAATGGAGAGAAGCTTGAAGCATTTCCTCTAAACTCAGGGACAAGACAAGGATGTCCACTTTCACCATATCTCTTCAATATAGTACTTGAAGTTCTTGCTAGAGCAATAAGACAACTAAAGGAAATCAAAGGGATAAAAATTGGAAATGAAGAAGTCAAATTATCCCTCTTCGCAGATGATATGTTAGTATACATAAGCGACCCCAAAAACTCCACCAAAGAACTCTTACAGCTGATAAACAACTTCAGCAATGTGGCTGGATACAAAATTAACTCAAAAAAATCAGAAGCCCTTCTTTATACAACAAACAAACATACCGAAAAAGAAATAAGGGAAACAACCCCCTTCACAATAGCCACAAACAATATAAAATACCTGGGGGTAACTCTAACCAAGCAAGTAAAGGACCTATACAACAACAACTTCAAGCCCCTGAAGAAACAAATGGAAGAGGCCTTTAGAAGATGGAAAGATGTCACATGCTCATGGATAGGTTGGATCAACATAATAAAATGGCTATTCTACCAAAAGCAATATATAGATTTAATGCAATTCCTATCAAAATACCAACACAATTCTTTATAGACTTGGAAAAAGCTATACTCAACTTCATATGGAACAAGAAAAAGCCCAGAATAGCTAAATCAATCCTGTACAATAAAAACTCTGGAGGTATCACCATACCAGATTTCAAGCTGTACTACAGAGCAATAATAATAAAAACAGCATGGTACTGGTATAGAAACAGACCAGTGGATCAATGGAATTGAATTGAAGACCCAAACATGGACCCACATACCTATGGCCAACTAATCTTTGACAAAGAAACCAAAACCGCACAATGGAAGAAGGACAGCATCTTCAACAAATGGTGCTGGTCCAACTGGATGTCCACTTGTAAAAGAATGAAATTACACCCATACCTATCACCTTGTACAAAACTTAATTCCAAGTGGATCAAAGACCTTAACATAAGGCCGGCCACACTAAGAATCTCCAGTGTGAGATGGTTGAATTAGTGGCAAGCCTATCTCTTGGCATGTAAAAACTCCTTGCTTCAACTGCAGACAGACTGCTGTCCAAAAAGGACAAAACTTGGGAGCAGGGAAGTCGACAGCCTAGCTCTGCCAAGACAGGGTAGGTTAGTCCTTCACAATCCCTGCTCTACAATAAATGTCTGTCAGAGAAACAGGATCCAAAGGCTGAAGACTGATGCTGGAATGTATGGAGAGAAAATGGGAACTGTCCAGGTAGTCACTGGTTTGTCATTTCTTAGTATTGGAAGCTGCAGGCCCTGCACTTCCTATATAATCTGATATATTTATCCTTCTCAGCTCTCTGAGGTGGTTGAAGAATAGACAGCTTGAGTCTCTGTATCCGAACTTTTAAGTTATTATTTAACTCTTATTTATTACTAAATTCACTTATAACAAACACCAACAATTTCTTAACTATTAATCCTATAAATTCCTACAACCCCTTTAACCTATCCACTAAACCTATTGATAATCATAACAACTACTTTCATACCCTTTTAGAATGATACAGTCTCTGGGGCAGGTCCTCAGTCGTCAGGAAACCAGTCTCGGGGGTAGACTCTTTAACGCACTTAGCAGTCCTTTTTCTGGAATAGCTCAGACGCAGGTTCGTCAGGGTAAATTGGCTATCGAAGTCTCACTTTAAATAAGGCTTGAGGCTTTCTTCTCTCTGGGAGACCTCAGCGTCTGTAGGCCACCTTACTTCCTTCGTATCAGCAACTCTGCCGTTCTGCCTCAGTCTTTAAAGCTGGCCACAGTTCCGTTCAGGCCACTGTTCGGACAGGTCAAACCCCTCTAGGCAAAAGCTGAGCCACAGGGTTTAGTCCTTGGCCTTTTGCTGTCTTGCCGAGGCTTTCTCTGCTCACCAGCTTCCTTCTGCCTCAGGGAGATCTGGCCATTGGTCTACCAGAACTTTCTCCAGCAGGACTCTCGGAGCTCTCTCATATCGGGGGCCCTTAGCACGCACGCGCCTCTCTGGCGTCATCCACTTGTCCTTAAATAGGATCACTCCTTGTTCCACCTGCTTCAGCTTAATTTGGGCTCTGCCCACTTAGCAGTTGAAAGCAATGCCAGGTCATAAAGTCTTTCCTTGTTTCACCTGGCTTCAACCTTGTTTTTCAGTCCAAAGAGACTCCCCTCATTTCACCTGACTTCATCCATAAGCTGATAAGCTAATTGCTCACAGCAGTTGATCTTCATGCCCCGAATTAAGAGACTGTATCAGAAACTTAGGTATTCACTAAATCTAACTTATATTAACCTATCAGCCCCTACAAGTCTCATAGCTAAATTTTGAGTTGTTTAGGAATCAAGAGGGCGTTCTAGATCTAAGAAGATGGTTATAATAGTGATGCAAGTTAGTATGAAAGCTAAGTCAGTTATAGAACTTTAAACTCATGGAGATGGTTAGAAGGTAGATGGTTAAAGTCATGGGCCAAATATGTATGAACTGGACATTGGGAAGGTATACTGGGCCATTTCACTCTCATAAATGTGGCATATTTAATTCTGCTGTTTTGTATAGAATTTACTGTTATAAGAGAAAGAACCATTTGTTGGAATGAAAAGAGAAGCTGTTGGGGGGGGAGAGGGTGGAAGGGTGGGACAGGAAGGGGGAATAGGGAAGGGTTTGCGACTGAGATGTAACTTAAAAAAAAATAAAGTACTTATATAAAAAAAAAAGATACTGCTACACTTGCTTTCTAAATCTATATCACTCTGCCATTTTCTAAGATTATTCAAAAGTATTCCATGTATTTATTTTACAGATATTTCTCTCATATGGGTCTGAATCACAAGTTTTTCAGCAAACCATCAACCATTGTGGAGGTAGTTCATGTAGATGCTGCTGTACACTCAAATTAAGTAACCAAATCCTAACCAAGCATGTGGGAGGTCAAAAATAGAAAAAAAAAAGTGAACACAGATTATAGCTATAGTAGATTTCTATCCCTTTAATAGCTCCACAAAAGGGAGGTGTACAGGTTTCAAGCAGCATTTATCTGAACATTTTTCTAGTGGCCAATGGGTGTGCCTACATTTGGGATATTTTTCTAGGGAAAGTAACTATGTCCTACCATCTCTGAAAACTATACTTAGTGGCTTTGATTCATGGAATTTGTTCTGCTTGTTTTATGGAAACAGACATATCCTGGCAGCACCCCTACTGCTTCTATTGGAACTTTTGTGGCAAGAAGAAAATGCATTCTTCCCTGTACTCTTCTCAAAGAACAACCTGGAACAAAGATGATTTCCAACGGATACAAACAAAATGGGGAAACTGACTTTTAAAAAAAAATCAAACCAGATGACACTAAAGCACATTAAAGAATGGTTTAAATATTTTCACTCTGCTTGTTTTTTTAGAAGACACTGCTTGAAATAAATAAACATGAAGGAGAAAACATCCACGCTGCTGTTATAATAGAATTTGTAAAATATAAAGGTAGTGACCTATTTAACCATCTTACTAGAAGTGAGGGAAATTTGCAGTGGTCACCCTTATATAGTGGAGGTTCACAAACAGGCAGCCATACGTACATTATAAGAGTACTAGCAGGGGCTAGTAAGAAGACAGCACTTGGGAGAAGCAGAAAAAGGCATCTGATTTTAAAGTTCTAGTTCTAAATCAAGGGCAGGGCCTCCTTGATGGCAGATAGTAAAGATGATACGTCTGTCAAAAGATGTTGCTGAGACTATTGCATTCAGGAAACAAAGAGATGAATGCAGTGCTCAGCTTGCCTTTTGCTTTTTCCTTTATATTCTAGTCTAGAACCCTAGCATACAGGATGATGCCATGCATATTCAGGGGTGAGTCTTTCCTCTCTTAAACCTCTGTGGAAACACTACAAGGGCACAGTCAGCAGTGTTCCATGATGATTATATATCTAATCCAGTAGACAATAAAGATTAGCCCCTACCCATTAACTTGATACCCTAACACATAACTTTAAATCATAACATTCTACCCCAATACCTGAAGTGTGATTTTCATCTCATAATCCAAAACACATTTAGTCTATCTCTAAAGATCTCCTGAGTCAAACAATTTCAGTGCTGTTCAAAATTTGAAAGTATTTCTGAGATTCAATGCAATCTCTTAAATGTCATTCATGCACCCAAAAAATGTTATATGTGAATCAAGTATAAAATGACACAGAATAAACATTCACATTCCTAAAAGGAGAAATGAGAGGGCAGGAAAGATTGACTGTACCAGAGCATGACTGAAATGATATGGAATCCTATAACTACAAATCTGTCCTCTGAGACTTATGGCAGAATCATGTAGCTTCCAACAGCATTGGGAAGCCCTGCTGCCTGCTTCACCTAAAGACTCTTGGTCAGATTACATTCTGCAGCCTTCTTCAGTGGATGGCCTGTGGCCCAGGCCTCTCTAACATCCAGGGTTTCTGCTGTCACTTGAGCTTCACTTTCATAGCTTCAGTCTTAAGGATTAAATGCAGGAAGTTGGACTGCCACTGACTGCCTGTCCTCAGTAGCTTTGGGGAACTTTGATTCAAGCTTGTGACTCCTTTACTTTCTCATTTATCATATCTTCAAAAATAGTATCATATGCACAGTCCTGCCAAGTTCTGTTGTCAGCTGGAAATGGTCCCTTGGACTAGAGATGCAGAGGCCCTCTAAAATAAATCTGGCAAAATAATTCCCTAGGCAGTTTATATCCCACAGGGAACCCCTTAGGCAACATTCCCAATTCAGGCTCTTCTTTCAAATAAATTTGTATTGTCACAAATTCAGCATTTGATGAGTGGGACCCTGCCCTCAGGGCACATTTCCTATTGTCTCCAAGTAGAGCTCGCCTATTCTCTTTAATGATGCTAATTTCTTTAACAATCACAGCTACTTTCTACACACCTTTCTAGTCTACAACTTTGGACTTTTTTTTTCCACAACCTTTCCTGGTTAAACTGCACATTTACCATAACTGCTCTACTTACTGATCCTTCTCAGTGCAGAACTGCCTAAGGCAGTAAATGGTAACCATGACACAGCCAGAATGCTATCGCTTGTTTTCAAGTTTCCCTTGCCTAACAAACTAGTGCATTTCTTTTAATCTAGCTACCCAATTTCTCAGTATTTCTGCAGAATGAAACCTGTTTCTTGCCAGAATGTAACACTACAGCCTATAACCTAGTTCCCAATAAAGTCCTTGTTTGCATCTGAAAGCCTATAAGCTGAATCTCCATGATCTGAATTTTCTCAGCAATTTCTAGTCTTCCAAATTTTCTTCAGAATAACTGACTGAGGTTTACTTACAACAGTCTAGGAGAGCCTCAAACTCGCCCACATTTGCGACCTCTACCCACATAGTCAGGTCCATCACAACAGCAGGCCTGGCAGCAGTTTTCTCTATCAGTTATTTTGTCATCATTTTGGTTTGTAGTTATGGGAGAGGACAGGATGGTGGAGTGTGCAGTGACTGTGCTCCAGTCAAGAAGCAGCCAGAAGTGAATGGTACAGCACAGCTCAGTGCCTTCCCAATCATGGTGGACTGCGTTCCTACTTAAACTCAAACCAAAGTAAACCCTCCCTTTGTTCCTAAAGTTGTTTCATGTCAGATATTTGGTAACAACAATGAGAAGACATCTGATATACTAATTGAAGAATCCATAGCAGACAATAACTATACAGCTTCTCCATATGACACTCAGAATATTAAATGACATAAAGAAAAGAACACATGGCCACTCCTTGCTCCTTAGAATATCAAGTAAAATATTTCAAATTAAATGTTTAGCAATTTTCACAGTTTTCTGCTTTAATAAGCTTTTATTAAAGAAAATTAACTTATTCAGCATATTTTATGCTCCAGTGACAGCGGTGGTTAAAATCTACTATACTATTAAAGCTTTATGAACATTTAATTCATTATCAATAGTATGATTTCTTGAAAAAAATGGCTATGTTGAACACTAAATTTGGCATATAAAATGAACCAAAGTAATATAATAAAAATTGTATACCATAAATGTTATTTCTAAAGATCACCAAAGAACTAACAAATGTATTTAAGAATTACCAGAAATTCACCTGAAACTAAAAAGGGAGCTGCAAAGTGAAAACTGCAAAAGAACTTCATGCAATTATCTTGGCCAACATAAAAAAGCCTATTAATATCACCTCAAATACAAACTAATAATGTTTTAACAACAGAGAACAAAAGTAGCTTGAAACCAGTGCTATATTTTAAAATTTTTATTAAAAAAATGCACCTGCACTCATTTTAAGCTTGACCTAATTTCTATATTCCCTGAGCCATGATCACTTTCAAGGTGAACTACATTTTCTCTGTCACCTCTAGCAGTTACAACTGTGGTAAAAGTAAAACTATAACACTACAGTAGGAAATCTGCATCTGACATTCATTCTCTGGATGAATAAATGCATTAAGCTAATTTTTAAAACCTAAAACACATAAGAAACCAGAGTTGGTACTCATATACGGTGCAAATTCAAACATCAATAATATTCAAATATTTTTCAATCAAATACCCAGCAATAATTTTAAAACTAAGCAGTTGTTGTATTAAGATATATTCCACAGACACCTAGTTGTAATAGTTTCAATAGCTTTAATCCCACATACATGAAAAATTGATTCAACAGCTAACCTATACAAGTTTGCCTTAAAAAAGTCATTCAACTGCTGAAAATAAATTTTCTATTTGCCTATATAAAGATTCTCAAAAATTTAGATTGCAGAGAAAAAAAATCATTGAACTTAGATTTAAGTAACAGAAAGTACAATTTGAGTAGGCTTTCCCAATAGTTCATCAGAGGTTTATCAGATGTTTCCTTTACTGACCCTTTCTCTTCCTTACTTGAATCTCCACCCACAGACTCCAACTCACTCAGGGTCTATTTTGAAAGCAACCCATAACCCAGTAGAGAAAATAGGGCAGTGCTGAGAAAAGTTAGTGTTCACTCCCAGCCCACTCAGTTATTTTAATGATTCATCAGGAAAACCTCAATTGGTGAAATATACCTGTAATCTCATTAAACAGTAAAAAGTAAGAAAAAGAAGATTTCTGCATTGAACTATGCCATAAATGATTCCACTAACAAAGCAAAGTCCACTAAGATTAAACAAGGAAAATAGATTTACTAAAAAGTAATGTGGCATATTTAATTGTACAAATGGGGGCAGGGAAGTGGAGAAAGACAGTGAGAAATTAACAGGTTCCACTGAAAAGTTGTTTTTGTAAATCCAGCTATGACTCTACTCTTCTTAATCTTTCTTTTGGATCCCTCTTCTTCATCCTAATCCCTCCCATTTCAATGTAATCTCTGAAGACTGAAATGTAATTCAGCATACAATATGAAATAACTTTGAAATCTAAAAACTACAAACCCTAAAAATAGTCTACATAAAATTAAAGAAATTTTGACTAATAGGAATAAATCCAATTCCTTAGCATTAGTTTAAATTGCAAAGAATGCCTAATGGGAAATTATTGCATTATTTGCTTATGATACATACACACAATTACTAACATATTAGTGTGTGTACTTAAAAAGAAATAATTTAAGATACAAAGTTAAGAAGATAGCACTATATAATATTTTATATTCCCACTACTCTGCCATTGTTTTTATTTCAAGTATGACTTTATTTCCTGCAGTGATAACAAAGAACTAAGGATATATGCTTCAAAATCTTTAGGAAGGCGTCCTGGTTAATGTTATTGTCAACTTGGCACCCTGAGAAAAGAACTTCAGTTGAAGAATTGCCTCCATCTGATGGCCTATGGACATAACTGTGGAGCATTTTTGGATTGCTAATGAATGTGGATGTGCCCAGCTTACTATGGACAATAACGCTCCTCTGCATATGGGCCTGCGCTATATAAGGAAGGGAGCTGAGCAAGTCAGAAGAAACAAGCCAATAAAACATCATTGCTCAGTGTTCTGCTTCAGTCTCTTGCCTGGGTTCCCCTTAGTGATGGCCCGACCATACCTTATAAACCAAATAAGCCTTTTCTTCTCCCAAGCTGCCTTTAATCAGTATTTTAGCACAGCAAAAGAAAGCAAGGTAGAACAAAAATCTTACATGCATGTTGTATGTGAGACAATTTAAAGCTATTTTAAGGTGTTTTTTCCAACTATGCATTGCAATGATCTCTTAAGTACATATTTTCACAAAGTAACAATTTTATATTCACATATGACTTTAACTATACCTGAAAAATATGTTTATTCTTTTTTGACTTGAGATTTAATGCTATTCTTAAAAATATCAGTACCTTGTTCCATTATTTGAATTAATAATCTTGATTGTAAGTTTAAAATGCAAAAAATACCCTGTAACAAATAATTAAATATGTACATATAAAAATGTTATTTACTTATATTTTTATAAAGTTATATTCTAGGTTAAATAGCAAATTATAATTGTAATGTGATTTCTATGTGATTTTTAATTTGACTAAGAAGTAATATACTAATCCTCATTAACTGTGTGCTATTAGTTCGTTGAGTTTCAAACTATAAAATTGGCAATATTCTACCTTAGGAAGGTAGAGATAGGCAAATCTCTAGAGCTTACCGGGCAGGCAGCTTAGCCAACTGGCAAGTGCTGGGTTCAGTAAGAGACCCTGGCTCAAGGGATAACACAAACAGCAATCAAGATAGTCTCACAATATTGACCTTTTGCCTCTACATGTACGCACATATATCCAAATGCATAGATGCATGAATACAGTCATACACACACATCTAAAAAATTAACAATGAATTAACTCTATTGAATTCAATTTAATGACATTTTTAGATAGAATAACATATTTAATGAATCAATGGAATGTTTTGCACCAGAAAATCACCCCACTACTCAAAACTACTGCACTAGCTTATTATACAGTCATGTTCCCACCACATGAGTTTCCATAAACCACAAATAATCTTTCCAAAATATAAATCTGAAATTGACGTTATCTAGTAAGGATAAAATGGAGCACTCTGTGTACAGCAGGTCCTTCTCTTGGCCCTCTGCACTTTCTTCATTATAGCTCCATTTGACCCAACTCCTGAAACTTCCCCAAACTGCATTAATCACAGCAGCAGCAACTACCCACCCCACAGCTATTTGTTCTCTTAGTTCTCACGAGGACCTCTTTTCTGTATGCCTTTTCTTTTACACTTGAACTTTTACAAAACTTTTGCTCATGAATCAATATTTCTATGAAGCCTCTCCCTCTCTTAAAAACAATATCCACTCTTTTCTACACTCTCGAGAATAGTAATAGTATACTTTTTCAGTCTAACATGCCCTCTTCTCTGTAAGGCTAGGAATCTCCTTAGAATGGGGACCATGCTATTACTTTGCACAGATATATCTCAGTATGTGACACAAAAGTGGTTATCACCAGATTTTTATGGAACTGAAAATCAGGGAGACAAAGTGCACTTCTGCTTTCAGAGCAGCATTTCTGTTACTTACAAACGCTAACAAATATATGTCGGCAGAACCATACTTGCTGCTAGTCATCTCCCATTACTCATGAAGTGTAACTGTTCTCAAATAGCAAGTGCATTAGAACTTACCTGATGGTTCCTTTTCAAATATGGATTATGACTTTTTTTAAAACTGCTTACAGAAATCAGAATTTATGGGAAAATGACAGGTTTTTTTCAAGTCAACAAAGGTGCTGATTTTAACCCATTGCTACAACAGTAGCAATGACTGAAAAAATGGGAGACACAGCATATGCAACTGAATTCTAAGCTAATGTGACACTCTTGGTCTAAGACAGTATCTGTAAGTGCCATAAATTTAATAATCACCTGCAGATTTGTATTGTTCAATTCATTATCATCCTACTTTAACTCTGGAAGCAGAAGTAGGATAAGAAGTCAGTTCCCCTACCATGAACCTCCAGATACCATTCCACAATTAATAATTAAACTTTTATTTAAAATGGGGAAGTAAAAAGGCATTTTTAAATACTTTCTGCTAACTATTACTCATTTCATAAATGTTGACAAGATGAATAACAGAGATGGCTTCTTAAAATGGCATTCTCCAATGGCTCCCACCTCTTTAAAATACATTATAAGTCAGTATAATGGGAGAAAATTAGGCTGTCTGAGCTGTGTCAAAATGAATAGCTAAATAGAAAATTCAACATGTGTCACAGAACCACAAAGGCAGAAAATACTGATAATGTTAACTAATATTTTACCCTAAATAAATAAATAAATAAATAATGAAAAATGCTGGCATGACAGAGTAAACTAAAAAGTAGACACGTAAAGCCACATGTTGGGGGATCATATATAAATATGTGACTCACTACATTTCACTACAAATGATATGACCTTAATGAAAGGCATATTAAATTTTTTTAGACTTTTTAGCCTCAAGATTACATAAAAATGTTTACCAGTTTATTATATATATAATATATAGATATATTTTACCCATATATATATAAATGTTTATGACTAATATACACTTGTAGCAGTATATGTCCCATATCACTATAAAGTGATAAATGATTTTGTCAAATATATAATCTTTAACAATGCCACCCAACAGCTTGTAAGTCTGGGACACCAGCAGTATAGGATACATTATACTGAACACCGTACATCTAGGGTAGTAAAAATTAAATTTTTGCTAGGATATTCTCTGTCTCTTTTGAAACAGTTCTGGATAGTTATCACTCCCCATCTTTCACTCTCCAGAACTATACAAACATCTTCTCTATAGAATAAATGACTTAGAAAAATAACTTCATATAACAGGACAGAAACATTCCCAAGACAAGAAAGAGATTGGACATATAGCTATGTTCACCATAGCTGCTAAATACTGGTGCCATGATCAAAGTATACATCCCCTCAATACACAATACATAATAGTTGTTGTAACTACAATCATAGGTAACACATGATAGTAGGCATAATTATCTGTATGAATAATTGTGTACAGTCAATATTATTCACCAGATATTAAATACCATGAGGAAATCAGAGGTCTGCTTTTCTTACCACTGTTTATTATCGCCCTTAACAAATGGAATGTCTGTTGAATCAGTGAGACATAAAACCTTTTAGTTTTGACAATTTCTTCACAACGGATACAAGACTTTAATTATCCGATCTAAGTGAATAGATGGCATGCGCATCCTTCTGGGTCTGGGTTAGCTCACTCAGGATGAGCTTCTCTAGTTCCATCCATTGGCTGAAAATTGCATAATTTCATTGTTTCTGATAGCTGAGTAATATTCCATTGTGTGGAGTACCACAGTTTTTTAATCCATTCCTCAGTTGAGGGGCATCTGGGTTGTTTCCAGTTTCTAGATATTACAAATAAGGCTTCTATGAACATAGATGAGGAAACTTCCTTGTGATTCGGTAAGAGTCATTTGGGTGTATACCCAGAAGTGGTATGGCTGGGACCCGAGGCAGAGCTACTGCAAGTTTTCTAAGATATCGCCAGACTGACCTCCATAGTGGTTACACAAGCCTGCACTCCCACCAGCAGTGAAGGAGGATTCCCCTTCCTCCACACCCACACCAGCATGTGCTGCTGTCATTTGAGCTTTTGATCTTAGCCATTCTGACAGGTGTGAGATGGAATCTTAGACTCGTCTTGAGTTGCATTTCTCTGATAATTAAGGATGCCGAGCATTTCCTCAATATAGTCGGATTTTAGCTATAAAGTACAGGATATCTATACTACAACCAATGCACCAAAGGGAACATGGACATAGACTTTTTTTGTTTTTTGGGTTTTTTGTTTTGTTTTGTTTTCTCTCCCTGTCATTGAGATACTTTTCCCTGGTGGTACTGCCTTGTAGGCCCCCAGTGCATGAGGAAGCTCTTGGCCCTCATATGATTGCTGAACTGGGGCAGGGGACTGTTATGTAGGGACACTCCACTCCAGAGGAGTGGGATAGAAGGTTTACGGGGTAGAGGGTGGGAGGTCCGGACTGGGAAGGGTGGAAAGAGGACACTATGATGGAGATGTAACCTGAAAAAATAAATAAATAAATAACAAAAAACAAAAAAAAAGATTTTAATTATCAACCACAAATAATTATTTCTTACTAATAAATGTTACTCAGATGACAGAAAAAAAAAAAAAAAAAAAACAAGCAGCATCTAACCACATTTAAAATGTCACACTTCGGGGGGATCCAAGATGGCTGCGACCCGTGCGGACGAATTTTAATCTTGGGGAAAACCGCGAATGTTATAAGACGCTGTACAAAAATATCTAAAAGACCCGGCCCCCTCGGTCTCACCCAACTACCCGGGGACCACTAAAAGTCCCAGAGCAATACGCTCCCTCCCACTCTCAGACACGCAGGGAAGCCGCTGAATCCAGGAATTGGGATCCCCCCTCCCCACCAGGAGAGACACGCTGGGTAAGTTTCAATTTAATACACAGCGGGCAGATTCAAACCCCACACAGAGATACTCTCCAGCCGGCTGCCCCCAACCCCAGGTCTCACACAGACGGTCTGGCTATCTGGCAAAGGCTTGCAGACCGGTGGGAGCACGCACGGCTAGGCCGCAGAATACCCATCAGGCTGTAGATTGCGACCTACTGCACTGTTAAGGAACTTGGTCAACCATGACGCCACCCGCCAGTTTTCAGAGCCGGCTCCAGGGGGGAAGGCGGATTGTACCCTCCATAGGATCCAATCCTGAGCAAACCGTGAAGTCTTTTTTTGCTACTAAGGACACTTCCAGCGGGGAGCCAGAGCTTAAGTGTATACAGCTCCACCCGCTGGATAAGTGAAGTCTCCACGCGAGAGGCGGGAGAGAAAAACAAACCTTACAGGAGTGGAGTCTGGCAATTTGACTGCTACACTAAAGCGCCTCCTTTGGATCTAAGAATAGAAGACAACAGGAAAAGAAAGTTAAGACTTCCAAATGGCTAAGGGCCGCAGAAAAAGCAGAATTCAAGGCGGAATGAATCCAACAAACGAAAGTGATGTCATTTCAGCCAACCCGGATCACATCACCACAACTGAAACACATGAAAACGATAACAATTCTACATTATGGAAAGTGATAGAGTCCCTTCAAGAAGAACTTAAATTTATGAAGGATTTCAAAGAGGCCACAATATCACAAACGAAAACTATGGATAGCACCATTAGAGAACTTCAAAACAAGGTGACTCAGCTTGAACACAAAAAGGACAGGGCAATGGAAGACTTCCAGGCAAAGACAAGGAAATTGGAGCAGGAAGCATACGAAACAAATAAAACCATTCAAGACATGAAAATGGAAATGGAAACAATAAAAACACAGTCAGACTTAAAAATGGAAATGGAGAGCCAAGGGAAGAGAACAGGAACTATGGATATCAGCACCAAAAATAGGATTCAAGAGATGGAAGACAGGATCTCAGGCATGGAAGAATCGATAGAAGAAATCAGTACAACATCCAAAGAAAATGAGAAAGCTAAAAAATTTCTCACCCACAACATCCAAGAAATCAAGGACTCAATAAAAAGAAGGAACCTAAGAATCATAGGCATAGAGGAAAGAGAAGACACCCGACTCCAAGGTCCAGGAAATATCTTCAACAAAATCATAGAAGAAAACGTCACAAACCTAAAGAAAGAGATGCCAATAAAATTCCAAGAGGCTTACAGAACACCAAACAGATTAGATCACGAAAAAAACTCCTCTCGCCACATAATAATTGAAACTCCAAATATAGAGAACAAAGAAAGAATATTAAAAGCTGTAAGAGAAAAAGGCCAAGTCACATACAATGGCAGACCCATTAGAATTATACTGGACTTCTGCTCAGAAACTTTAAAACCGAGAAGGACCTGGACAGATGTCCTACAAACCCTGAGAGAACATAGGTGCCCAGCCTGACTACTATACCCAGCAAAACTCTCTATCAACATAGATGGAGAAAACAAGATATTCTATGACAAAATCAAATTCAAACAATATCTACCCACAAACCCAGCCCTACAGAAGATCCTAGAAGGAAAATTCCAACCCAAAGAACATAACTACACCCAAGAAAACAGAAGAAACAGAAGTCTCCACAGCAACTAAACAAAAAGAAGCATAAAACGATCACCTATACCAAAATAATGGGAAACAACAACCCGTGGTCACTAATATCCATCAATATCAATGGACTCAACACACCAATAAAAAGATACAGACTTACAGACTGGATCCGTAAACAAGATCCATCTTTTTGCTGCATACAAGAAACACATCTCACTATTGAAGATAGACACTATCTCAAAGTAAAGGGCTGGGAAAAGATCTTCCAAGCAAATGGACCCAGGAAGCAAGCTGGAGTAGCCACCATAATATCACACAAAATAGACTTCCAATAGAAGTTAATAAAAAAAGACAGAGAAGGGCATTACATATTCGTTAAGGGAAATATCCATCAAGAGGACATCTCAATATTGAACATCTATGCCCCAAATACAAAAGCAACTACATTTGTAAAAGAAGCACTTCTAAAACTTAAATTGCACATCGAGCCCAACACTTTAGTAGTGGGAGACTTCAACACCCCAATCACAACAATGGACAAATCATCAAGACAGAAGCCAAACAGAGAAATAATGAGTCAAACAGAGATCATGAACCAAATGGACCTAACAGATATCTACAGAACATTTCACCAAAATACAAAAGAATACACCTTCTTTTCAGCACCGCACGGAACCTTCTCCAAAATTGACCATATATTGGACACAAAGATAGCCTCAACAGATACAAGAAAATTGAAATAACCCCTTGTATCTTATCAGACCACCATGGAATAAAGCTGGGCTTCAACAGTAAAAGAATCAACAGAAAGTCTACACTCGCATGGATATTGAGCAACTCTTTACTAGATGACTATTGGGTCAAGGAAAAAATAAAGTAGGAAATAAAAGACTTCTCAAAATCCAACGAAAATGAAGACACAACATACCCAAACCTATGGGACATAATAAAAGTGGTGCTACGAGGAAAATTCATAGCGTTAAGTGCCTTCAAAAAGAAAACTGTGACAGGTCATATTAACAAATTAACAGCCAAACTGGGTGAATTGGAAGAAAAAAGAAGCAAACACTCCCAAGAGGAGCAGAAGGCAAGAGATCATCAAACTTAGGGCTGAAATCAACAACTTGGAAACAAAAAGAATTATACAAAGAATCAATGAAACCAAGAGTTGGTTCTTCGAGAAAATCAACAAAATAGACAAACCCTTAGCCAAATTAACTAACAGACAGAGGGAAAAAACCCAAATCAACAAAATAAGAAATGAAAAGGGAGAAATAACAACAGACATTGAGGAAATCCAGAAAATATTTAGATCCTACTTTAAAAATCTATACTCCACCAAATTTGAGAACTTAAGCGAAATGGACAATTTTCTCGATAGAGTCCACCTACAGAAGTTAAATCAAGATCAGATTAACAGATTAAACAGCCCTATAACTCCTAAGGAAATGAAAACAGTCATTAAAAGTCTCCCAACCAAAAAAAGCCCAGGGCCAGATGGCCTTAGCCCAGAATTCTACTGGACCTTCAAAGAGGAACTAACACCAATTCTCTTCAAACTCTTTCACAAAATAGAATCTGAAAGAACATTGCCAAACTCAATCTATGAGGCCACAATCACCCTGATTCCTAAACCACACAAAGACCCAACAAAGAAAGAGAACTTCACACCAATCTCCCTCATGAACATAGATGCAAAAATATTTAATAAAATACTAGCAAACCGAATTTAAGAACACATCAAAAGTATCATACACCATGATTAAGAAGGCTTCATCCCAGGAATGAAGGGATGGTTCAACATACAAAAGTCTATCAACGTCATTCACCATATAAACAAGATGAAAGAAAAAAAAAACACATGATAATCTCGCTAGATGCAGAAAAAACATTTGACAAAATCCAACATCCCTTCATGCTAAAAGTTCTGGAGAGAACGAGCATACAAGGACCATACCTAGAAATAATAAAGGCAATATCCAGCAAACCAGTGGCCAACATCAAATTAAATGTAGAGAAGCTTAAAGCATTTCCTCTAAACTCAGGCAAAAGACAAGGATGCCCACTTTCACCATATCTCTTCAGTATAGTACTTGAAGTTCTTGCTAGAGCAATAAGACAACTAACGGATATCAAAGGGATAAACATTGGAAACGAGGAAGTCAAATTATCCCTATTTGCAGATGATATGATAGTATACATAAGCGACCCCAAATATTCCACCAGAGAACTCTTTCAGCTGATAAACATCTTCAGCAAGGTGGCTTGATACAAAATTAATTCAAACAAAATCAGAAGCCCTTCTTTATACAACAAACAAATGGGCTGAGAAAGAAATAAGGGAAACAACCCCCTTCACAATAGCCACAAACAATATAAAATACCTGGGGGTAAATCTAACCAAGCAAGTAAAGGACTTATACAAGAACTTCAAGCCCATGAAGAAAGAAATGGAAGAGGCCTTTAGAAGATGGAAAGATCTCCCATGCTCATGGACAGGTAGGATCAACATAATAAAAATGGCTATCCTACCAAAAGCAATATATAGATTCAATGCAATTCAATTGAGATGTAACTGGAAGATATTAAAAAAAAAAAAACTTCCTGAAAAAGTTTACATATAATAATCTTCCCAGAAAACATAAACATTACCAATAAAAAGAACAAGTATGTTAATAAATGCAAAGGCAAATCTTTTTCATATATTCAAAGGGACATCAAGAATCTACCTATCTATAAATCACTTTCTACAGCAAAAAGTAAGCATGAACTTAGTTGAGAAAAGAAATTGTGATTTGGAAAATGTTTTGGGGCATCTTCAACTTTATCCCCACTGTGATGACATCCTGTCCCTGAGAAGATCATTTGCAACATTAATACTCTGACCTCTAAGAAAACTGATATATAAAGTTTATAGTTTATATGTATATGTAAAATTATATATATATGTATATATAGATATATGCATTTATGATATATATGCATTTTATTGGTTTCCAAAGGGAATTCTTACTTCATGAGATATAATAATATAGATTTGATAACCTAAATTTTTACTGCCACATTATAGTCTTGGGAATTCCAGAAAAATAACCCGAGTGTGTTTGCTATAAGGTAACTACAATGATAAATGGCTTGGCCGCATTACAAAAAGGAAAGAATCTCTTTAAAGTTTTTTGAGCACAAAAATAATTTTGAAAATCAGATTACCTTTAAAATGTTCAGTACTGTAAAATTAACCTGTACAGTGGTTCAGGTTGACACTCTTTCTGATGTATCTGACAAACATCAATTCATTGACAGCTTGCTTCAAAGACAGGGAATCACTTTTAAGTTACACTCCTTTCCGTCCACACTAGATGCAATACACAATGTATGAAAATAAAACATTATTCTCTTGTGTCTTAGTTAGGGTTTCCATTGCTGTGAAGAGACACCATGACCAAAGGCAGCTCCTATAGAGGGAAACAGAGGCTCGCTTCTAGTTTCAGAGGTTTAGGCCATTGTCATCATGATAGGAAGCATGGCAGAATCCAGGCAGAGAAGGTGCTGGAGAGGAGCTGAAAATTCAACATCTTGATCTGCAGGCAGCAGAAGGAGAATATGTACCACACTGGACAGAGCTTAAGCATAGACCATAGCTGGAATTACCCTATATATTGGTTTATGCTCATCACAGAAGCCATAGGTTGCCCAAAAAAAGCTCAGTGCCAAGTGGAGGAATACCTTCAGATGTTTCCCAGAGAGCCACAAAACAATAAAGGCTATTTGCTATTTTTGTTGGTTTTCCACCAGAACTTAATGATAATGACCAGGATACTACATACCTTGGTCACAGGACATGAAGAAGGCAAGTTGGTACTGACCAAAAATTCTTCCCTGTTGGGTAACTTAATAGTACTAGAAGGAACTATTCAGGCTGCTTAAAACAAAACAAAACAAAACAAAACAAAACAAACAAACAAACCAACAACAGCTCCAAAACGTCTAAAAAAGAAAAATTCCCAGAGTAGCAAGCTATGTCAATGGGTGCAAAAGTACCATGAATATTAGGGAGAAATTCACTTTCCAACTGGCTTCAAGGTCTACTTTCCAAGAGGAAAAATATGGCTGCACTGCAAATTTCGCCAAGAACCCAAGCTGGAGAGATCACAGGCCCCAAGGGTGAACCTAACTATTATAATTTTATTTAATTAACATAGCATCAAATTGCTCTCTCTAAATTTTTATCTCTCTACCCATTGATTAGTCCAGCTCTAAGAGCTCTTTGTGCTGCAGATGATAGTTAATACAGAAACTCACAACTGGTCAGACAACAGGGGAAGTGACTATGGAGTGCTCAGCCACAAGTGGAGCACCTATATCAACTTTCCCCCAGGCTCAGCAATTCTCAAAGAGAGGAGGCATGAGGAATGCAAGAGACAGATGGCCAGGAGAATGGCATGAAAACTGTATTTTCTGAACATGGCAGAACTGCTGCAATCACTGAAAAAACTCTGGCCAGCTCGAGATGGCAAACATGGCTCTGGCAGACCTTGTTCTTCTCCCCCATTCTCTCTGCCTTGCTAAAAGCCATTAGATTATGTTCCTGAAACTAGCCACAAAGGTCTCTTGCCTTCTTTGGCCACTTCCTCCTGCTGAGGCTGACCAACAAGGTCCAGCTATCAAAGCACTGAAGTCCAGCAATCAAAAGCCCCCTTTGCCTCACCTAATTACCATGAACAATTAAAATAAAATATCTCAACACAGGGTTTCCCCTTTTACCTTTATAATCCACCAGTTTCCTAGAGGCCACAAATGTCTCTTCTCTATCTAGAGGCAGTCCTTTGTCCCCCAGGAACAAAGAACCCTTCTCCTTTTTCCTTGCTCCCTGCACTTTCTCAGTTGTCCTCTATCTCTTTCCTGTCTTTTTCTCCTATTCTCTGCTCTCTGTCCCTGAGAACTTGGTCTTGTAGGTCCCGGTCTGATACTTTTCTTTTCACTGACGATCACACAGTGGCTATGGTTGCCTGCACAAGATCCGAACAATATAAAGCCAGTCAACATTCCAGCATGAATTAAAAAAGGAAGGAAAGAATGGGGGGAGGGAGGGAGGGAGGGAGGGGGGGAAAGAAAGGAAGGAGGGAAGGAGGGAGGGAGGGAGGAATGAGTGAATTTAGGAAGGAATTGAGGAAGGAAGGAAGGTAGGTTAAAAATTTCTCAAATTGGGGAAGGAAGATGACGGCGACCTACACTGACACATTCTGAGCGCGGGGAAAAAAGAGCCATAAAAAACACAGAGTTACTGGGCACTGTGCAAAAACCGGAGGGCCTAGACCCCCCCCCCCCGGGAATGCTCACAGCTCCCAAGGGACTGTTAAAAGTCCCAGGGCAAGGCTCTCCCCATCTCTCACAGACACAGAGGCCACTAAACCGGGGATTCGGGAACTCCCATTTGGTGAGGCGCCTGGTAAGATCGATGCCAACTTACAGCAGGCAGAATCAGGGTCCACTTGGCCATAGATCGCTGTCTTATTGGGCTCCCCACACATCAGGTTGAACTTATACCCACTTAGAAAAGGTTGCGAGATAGTGGAAGCCTTAGCAAGGAACAAACAGGGGGCTCAGCGGGTGGTCCGCAGCCGCTCGTGAAGCGGAGGGCGGGAGGTTCCCAGAGAGCACAGGAAGCTGGGAACACAAAAGCAGGCGGGAGGGGCACACTCACGAAAGCGCAGCTGGGGAGGGAGCACGGCTGGCAGGGCCAAATCCCCGCCAGTCCACGGCAGGTCATCTGGGGAGAGAGACAGTCGTGGGTGGGGCCAGGGGTCCGTGCACCCACGGCGGAGCTGCTGGGACGAGAGGTGCACTCAGGAAGCCGGAGGATCCGGGGCTTGGGGTATGGACCCGTGGCGGCGCAGACAGGAAGGGAATCAGGCACAGGGTCCAGCCCTGTGGCGAGAAGACTAGAGAGAAACCAGAAATCGGGACCATAGCTGTATCCTGAAAAATCCAGACATATCAGGTGTGGAGCAGACCCTGTCAGCCTCCGGGACAACAAACAAAGGCCACAGAATCTGTGCCTGGGCAAACAGGCCCATACCATCAGAACCATTACAGGCTGATAACTCAGAGTGCAACATAGAGAAGTCTGAATTGGGAGCAGTGAAACAATCCTGGTCCATTACTCACAACCTGGGAATAGGCTGCACCAGATCACAGTGCCTCTGGCCATTAAAATCACAGTGACCTTGAAATACCCCTGTAAGCAACGACAGATAGCCAAGTAACTCGTCCCCTGCACCAAATCATCCACTGTGGTTCCAAGCACAGAAAACAGACAGCTAAATGCATCCAATGGCGAAAGGTCAAAAAAAAATAGAAATCAAGGAATTATGACTCCAACAAAGCAGAACCACCCTAGCTCATCCAATTCGGATGACCACACACCAACAGAAACACATGAAAACATTGACAATTCTGCAGTATGGAAAGTGATAGAGTCCCTGCAAGAAGAACTTAAATCTATGAAGGAATTCAAAGAAACCACAATTCTACAAATCAAAACAAGGAACAACACCATTAAAGAGCTCCAAGCCAAGGTGACAGAACTTGAACAGGAAAAGGAAAAAGCCATGAAAGATTTTCATACAAAAACAAGCAAGCTGGAGAAGGAAATGTACAAAATGAACAACACCATACAAGACATGAAAACAGAAATAGAAACAATAAAGAAAACACAGTCAGAGTTAAAAGAGGAAGTGTAGAACCAAGGGAAGAGAACAGGAACTACGGATGTGAGTATCAACAATAGGATGCAAGAGACGGAAGACAGGATCAAAGGCATGGAAGATTCAGTGGAAGAAATCAGTACAACATCCAAAGAAAATGAGAAGGCTAAAAAATCTCTCACCCACAACATCCAAGAAATCAAGGACTCATTGAAAAGACGGAACCTAAGAATTATAGGTATAGAGGAAAGAAAAGACTCCCGACTCCAAGGTCCAGGAAATATCTTCAACAAAATCATAGAGGAAAACTTCCCAAACCTGAAAAAAGAGATGCCAATAAAAATCCAAGAGGCATACAGAACAGCAAACAGATTAGACCAGAAAAGAAACTCCTCTCGCCACATAATAATTGAAACCCCAAATGTACAGAACAAAGAAAGAATATTAAAAGCTGTAAGAGAAAAAGGTCAAGTCACATACAATGGCAGACCCATCAGAATTACACATGACTTCTCCCCAGAAACGATAAAATCTAGAAGGGCCTGGTCAGATATACGACAAGTCCTAAGAGATCATAGATGCCCAGCCAGACTACTTTACCCAGCAAAACTATCAACACAGATGGAGAAAACAAGATATTCCATGACAAAATTAAATTTAAACAATATCTATCCACAAACCCAGCCCTACAGAAAATCCTAGAAGGAAAATCCCAACCCAGAGAAGAAAACAAAGGGAATAGAAAACCCATCAGCAACTAAACCAAAAGAGAAACAGAACGACCGCCTATACCAAACTAATGGGAAATAACAACCCCAGGTCACTAATATCCATCAACATCAATGGACTCAACTCCCCAATAAAAAGACATAGGATTACAGAGTGGATCCGCAAGCAAGACCCTTCCTTATGCTGTATACAAGAGACACATCTAACTACAAAAGATAGACACTGCCTCAGAGTAAAGGGTTGGGAAAAGGTTTTCCAAGCAAATGGACCCAGGAAGCAAGCTGGAGTAGCCATCCTAATATCAAACAAAACAGACTTCCAACTGAAGTTAATGAAGAAAGACAAAGAAGGGCACTATATACTCATTAAAGGGAATATTCATCAAGAGGAAATTTCAATACTGAACATCTATGTCCCAAATACAAAGGCACCTACTTTCGTAAAAGAAACACTTCTAAAACTTAAAGCACACGTCGATCACAACACATTAGTAGTGGGAGACTTCAACACCCCACTCACAACAAAGGACAGATCATCAAGACAGAAGACAAACAGAGAAATATTGAGTCTAACAGAGATCATGAAACAAATGGACCTAACAGATATCTACAGAACGTTTCACCCAAACACAAAGGAATACACCTTTTTCTCAGCACCCCACGGAACCTTCTCCAAAATCGACCACATAATTGGTCACAAAGATAGTCTCAGTAGATACAAGAAAATTGAAATAACACCTTGTATCTTATCAGACCACCACGGAATAAAGCTGGTCTTCAACAGTAAAAGAATCAACAGAAAGCCTACACACACATGGAAATTGTACAGCTCCTTACTGGATGACCACTGGGTCAGGGAAGTAATAAGGAAGGAAATCAAAGACTTCTTAAAATCCAACGACAATGAAGACACAACATACCCAAACCTATGGGATACATTGAAAGCTGTGCTACGAGGAAAGTTCATAGCACTAAGTGCTTTCAAAAAGAAAATTGTGACACCTCATATTAGTGAACTAACAGGTAAGCTGGGTGAATTGGAAAAAAAAGAAACAAACACTCCCAAGAAGAGCAGAAGACAGGAAATCATCAAACTTAGAGCTGAAATCAACAACTTAGAATCAAAAAGAACTATACAAAGAATCAATGAAACCAAGAGTTGGTTCTTTGAGAAAATCAACAAAATAGACCCTTAGCCAAATTAACTAAAAGGCAAAGGGAAAGAATACAAATCAACAAAATCAGAAATGAAAAGGGAGAAATAACAACAGACATTGAGGAGATTCAGAAAATATTCGGACATTACTTTAAAAATCTATATTCCACTAAATTTGAAAACCTAAGCGAAATGGACAATTTCCTCGATAAATTCTACCTACCAAAACTAAATCAAAATCAGATTAACAGCTTAAACAGCCCAATAACACCTAAGGAAATAGAAACAGTCATTAATAATCTCCCAACCAAAAAAAGCCCAGGACCAGATGGCTTTAGCACGGAATTCTACCGGACCTTCAAAGAGGAACTAACACCATTACTTTTCAAACTCTTCCACCACATAGAAACAGAAAGATCACTGCCAAACTCATTCTATGAGGCCACTGTCATTCTGATTCCTAAACCACACAAAGACCCAACAAAGAAAGAGAACTTCAGACCAATCTCCCTCATGAACATAGATGCAAAAACACTTAATAAAATACTAGCAAACCGAATTCAAGAACACATCAAAAGTATCATACACCATGATCAAGTAGGCTTCATCCCTGGAATGCAGGGATGTTTCAATATACGAAAGTCTATCAATGTAATTCACCACATAAACAAGATGAAAGAAAAAAACCACATGATAATCTCGCTAGAAGCAGAAAAAGCATTTGACAAAATCCAACATCCCTTCATCCTAAAAGTTCTGGAGAGAACGGGCATACAAGGACCATACCTAGAAATAATAAAGGCAATATACAGCAAGCCAGTAGCCAACATCAAATTAAATGGAGAGAAGCTTGAAGCATTTCCTCTAAACTCAGGGACAAGACAAGGATGTCCACTTTCACCATATCTCTTCAATATAGTACTTGAAGTCCTTGCTAGAGCAATAAGACAACTAAAGGAGATCAAAGGGATAAAAATTGGAAATGGAGAAGTCAAATTATCCCTATTCGCAGATGATATGTTAGTATACATAAGCGACCCCAAAAACTCCACCAAAGAACTCTTACAGCTGATAAACAACTTCAGCAAGGTGGCTGGATACAAAATTAACTCAAAAAAAAAATTAGAAGCCATTCTTTATACAACAAACAAATATACCGAGAAAGAAATAAGGGAAACAACCCCCTTCACAATAGCCACAAACAACATAAAATACCTGGGAGTAACTCTAACCAAGCATGTAAAGGACCTATATAAAAAGAACTTCAAGCCCCTGAAGAAAGAAATGGAAGAGGCCTTTAGAAGATGGAAAGATCTCCCATGCTCATGGATAGGTAAGATCAACATAATAAAAATGGCTATCCTACCAAAAGCAATATATAGATTTAATGCAATTCCTATCAAAATACCAACACAATTCTTTATAGACCTGGAAAAAGCTAGTCTCAACTTCATATGGAACAACAAAAAGCCCAGAATAGCTAAATCAATCTTGTCCAATGAAAAAACATCTGGAGGTATCACCATCCCAGATTTCAAGCTGTACTACAGAGCAACAGTAATAAAAACAGCATGGTACTTGTATAGAAACAGACCAGTGGATCAATGGAATCGAATTGAAGACCCAAACATGGATCCACACACCTATGGCAACTAATCTTTGACAAAGAAGCCAAAAACGCACAATGGAAGAAGGACAGCATCTTCAACAAATGGTGCTGGTCCAACTGGATGTCCACTTGCAAAAGAATGAAATTAGACCCATACCTATCACCTTCTACAAAACTTAATTCCAAGTGGATCAAAGACCTTAACATAAGGCCAGCCACACTAAAGATACTAGAAGAAAAAGTAGGAGAAACCCTCGAACTCATTGGCACAGGCGACAACTTCCTGAACAGAACACCAACAGCTCAGGACCTGAGAACAACAATCAATAAATGGGACCTCATGAAACTGAAAAGTTTCTGTAAAGCAAACGATACTGTCATTCGAACAAAACGGCAAACAACAGACTAAGAGAAAATCTTCACAAATCCCACATCTGATAGAGGGCTATTATCTAAAATCTACAAAGAACTCAAGAAACTAAATGCCAAGAAACCAAATAATCCAATCAAAAAATGGGAGATGGAGCTAAATAGAGAATTCACAAAGGAGGAATCCCTAAGGGCTGAGAGACACCTGAAGAAATGTTCAACATCCTTAATCATCAGAGAAATGCAACTCAAGACGACCCTGAGATTCCACCTAACACCTGTTAGAATGGCTAAAATAAAGAGCTCAAATGATAGCGCATGCTGGCGAGGGTGTGGAGAAAGGGGTACCCTACTCCATTGCTGGTGGGAGTGCAGGCTTGTGCAACCACTATGGAGGTCTGTCTGGCGATATCTTAGAAATCTAGGAATAACCTTGC